>JAPDNY010000003.1:12699072-12976572 GCA_029375565.1 Gekko gecko | reverse complement strand
AAGGAGAGGATGAGGAAAGGAGAGGGAATGTTCAGTCTGGAGAGGGGGAGGTTGAGGGGGGACGATGGCTCTCTTGAAGTATCTGGAGGAATGTCACTTTAGAGGAGGACAGGGAGCTGTTCCTGTTGGCAGCAGATAGGATTCACAATAATGGGTTTAAATTAAAGGCAAGAAGGTATTGGCTGGATATTAGGGAAACATTTTTGACAGTCAGAGTTATTCAACAGTGGAATCAGCTGCCTTGGGAGGTGGTGAGCTCCCCTTCACTGGCAGTCTTGAAGCAGCGGCTGGACAAACACCTGTCAGGGATGTTTCTAGACTGATCCTGCATTGAGCAAGGGGTTGGACTAGATGGCCTGTACGGCCCCTTCGAACTTTGTGATTCTCTGATTCTATGGATACTCCTTGGGGACAATATGTAGATAATGTGCTTGAAAATGAAGCCCCTTTGAAAGGTTAGATTTGAATCTAGTAGCACCTTAGAAACCATTAAGATATTTGGAGTCTAAGCTTTCTAGAGACAAAGCTTCCTTCACCAGGTCTGACAAAAGGAGCTTTGACTCTCAAAAGCTTATACCCCGAAGATCTTGTTGCTCTCTGAGGTGCTAGTGGACTTGAATTTAGTTCTTCTATTGAAGATCAACACAGTTAGCTTCTGAAACTCCTTTTGAAAGGACATTCTCAGTGTTAGGGATGGGCACAAACCAGCTCATGAACTAAAGTTCGTGACGAATTTTGGTGGGTTCATGGTTCGCGAACTGAAGTTCATGGCAAGTCAACCAATATGAAATTTCCATGGATTTTCAAGAGGTTAAATGGATAAATTTCCAGACTGTCTCCGCACAATCAAAATGTTTACCAAGCTTCAAAGGAAGGGCAAGGTTCCCTGTGCATTTGATGTGTGTAGCTTGCAGAGGTTTCATTCTATACACTTTTGAACCTACACCTGACATTTCCCCCTAAAGCTTTCCCAGGGGCATCTTATTTGAGGGACCATAAATTGGACCTCCTAAATCCAATCTGCACATAACTTGCAGGGCATGTAGAGGAGCATCAGGCAGAGGTCCCCTGTGAGTTTAATGTATCCAGCTTGCACACAATCTGTTCTATATGCTCCTGAACCTGCACCTGTCATTTCCCCAGAAAGCACTTTCCTGGGGGCATCTTATTTGGGGGGGCATAACTTGGACACTGTAAATTCAATCCTCACCAAACTTGGGTGGCTGGTAGAGGAGATACCACCAGGGATCCCCTGTGAGTTTCATATCTCTCATACACTGGGGGTCTGTTCTACCACATCACAAACCTCATGAACTGAACTGGTTCCTTTGGCACCTAAAAGTACGCCACAAACCATGAACCAAAATGAACCCCATTTTCCCAGTCCGTGCCCATCCCTACTCAGTGTAATAAAGAATATGGCAATTTATGAATTACCTTCAAAAATCTTACTAAAGAATATTCAAGGATTGCTGGGGAAATGTAATTTAATGCAAATCTCTTGAAGGATGGGAGAATGTGTGCAACTACATTGTGGAAATAAAGTATATTTGAGAATGAGGTGTGTTTGAAAAAAAAATACTGGTACTTCGCTATAATGGAAAAGATTATACAATTACAGTACAAAAGAGCAAATATACATTTTTATTAGATGATGGCCATCATATTTTGGAAAGAGCAGATGACATATGAATGCTGATTTGGGGATGGAGAGGACTTTCAGGCAACTTGGAGTAAAGACGTAGATCTCCATTAGTGGGGCGAAGGTGACACTTGTAATCTTTTTAAATTATTATTATTATCTGAACACACCATGTTTCCTTTTGCTGAAAACTTTATATAAAACCCAGGTTTTAAAAAAAGAGAGCAAAGAGTTCTGTTCTGCCTGAAATCCAATGAATTCCACATTCAGTGGTGCTTTTGATTTTGTTTCTGGCACAGAGAGGGGTAACTCATAGATAAAGAGCTTATCGGCTAAGGGCCCATAGTTCAGCAGTAGAGAGCATCTCCTTTGCATGTCGAAAGTCCCCCAACTGAGCCAGCTTCATCTGCATTCCAGAAATTCTCGAGTACCAGGCTGTGGAACAGATTCTGTCCGACACTTTGAACACCTGCTGCTACAGTCACAGAGGAAGAGGCTGTGCTAGATAAGCTAGTGGGCTGATTCAGTGGAAAGCAGCATCACGGGAACTGAACTGGATTGGTCTATGGAGATTCCTCACATTCGAATGTGAATGTTGCTGCCTGGTCAAGAGATCGCCGCACCTGCCATGATTGGATAGCCCAGGCAAGTCCGATCTTGTTAGATCTTGGAAGCTAAGCAGGGCCAGCCCTGGCAAGTACTTGGATGGGAGACCTCCAAGGAATACCAGGGCCGGGACTCAGGGGGAGGCAATAGCAAGCCACCTCTCTGAACATCTTAGCCCCACTAGGGGTCACCAGAAGTCAACCATGACTTCTAGGCATGCACGCACACAGACACACACATACACACAAATAGGCTTGCCATTCCCCAGGAGGGTGGGGGTTTGCCCACTTTTAGGGCCCCTGATCCGCCAGCCTGGATCTGGCTGGTGGGGGGAACCCTGCCCCCAAAGTGCTGTGATTGCACCAACATGCCTGGCATGATGACATCACCTGGAGGTGACCTCATTGCACCAGGCACGTCACCAGGGGAGGCTCTAGCACTCAGCTAAAAAACTCCATGGTACCATAGAGTTTCTGGCTGAATGCTAGAGCGTCCCCCTAGCCATATGCCTAGTGTGATGACATCACTTCTGGGTGATGTCATCACAGTGTGCGCACTATGCATGCACGCCAGAAGATCCCAGATGGGAAGCCTCATTCCCTCCGCCAGCAAAAGGTAGGGACCTGGCAGCCCCCCCCCCCCACAAAAGAGATCACCACAACCATTGTATCTGAGGCCCAGGGCTTGTTAAAGCACTTCCTCTGCTTCTACCCTGCTGCCTTCTTCTTCTTCCTCCAGGGGGCCCATGTGAGCATCGTGGAGCCTAAGGGTCTCCTTGAGAGAGATCCCATCCACCCGCTTCTCTTCGCCTTCGTCGGCCGGATCGTGGACCCCGTGATGTGTGCCGTCCTGCTCGGAGCTGCTGCTGACGTATCCGGGCAGATTGACGTGGGCGTTGTGTTGCTGGGCAAAATTTTTGCAGGCCCTGTTGGCT
This sequence comes from Gekko gecko, assembly GCA_029375565.1. Lineage (NCBI taxonomy): Eukaryota > Metazoa > Chordata > Lepidosauria > Squamata > Gekkonidae > Gekko > Gekko gecko. The sequence goes on along the minus strand of JAPDNY010000003.1, from coordinate 12,973,390 downwards.
ATCAAGGCCATGCGGGAACTGGCCACCATGTGAGACTGGCTGCTGGTGCTGTGGGTCATGTTGGTGAGGACAGAGCCGTAGCGGTAACTCCCACAGGGAGCTGCCCTTTTCCAGTCGATGGGCGGGTTCCACCTGGCCCATATCTTCTTGATCTCAGTCTGCACCTAGGGAAAGAGAAACAAAAGAAATGGCCAGGCCAAAATGCTAGGAAGGGGACTTAGGCCGGGAATCACAGGGAGTTTCCTTAGAAGGCATCTTGAACATTGACTTGCAAAAGAAGCACTTCCTTGCATAACAAACATGAAGTTGGGCCCACTCTGAAACCGCCATCTTTCTGTGCAAGGGAAGAACACAAGAATGAAAGAGAAGCCCGGTTGGATCTGGCCAATGGCCCAGGCAGTCCAACACTCTGTGTCACACAGTGGCCAAACCCCAGTGGCCATCAGGAGGTCCACCAGCGGGGCCAGAACTCCAGAAGCCCTCCCACTGTTGCCTCCCGAGCACCAAGAATACAGAGCATCAATGCCCTAGACTTAGCACTCTATCTATACCTTGTAGCCACTGATGGACCTCTGCTCCATATGTTTATCCAATCCCCTCTTGAAGTTGCCTGTGCTTGTAGCTGCCACCACTTCCTGCGGCAGGGCATTGCACATGTTCATCATTCTTTGGGTGAAGAAGTACTTCCCTTGATCTGTTCTAACCTGACTGCTCAACGATTTCATGGAGTGTCCATGAGTTCTTGTCTTGTGAGAAAGGGAGAAAAGGACTTCTACCTTCTGTATCCCATGCATAATTTTGTAAACCACTGCCATGTCACCCCTCAGTCGTCATTTCTCCAAGCTAAAGAGCCCTAACCTCCTTAACTTGTGGCACATGAAGGTGCGAATATAACAAAAGATATGGTGGAAGAACAGTGGGAATCGATGATGGAACATTATAATAAAATATAGCATTGTAGGAAATGGCAGGATGGAGGTAGCAATTGCTATCTGAATGTTTTTTTTTCCCAATCCTATCTCCCTCACCTTGAGGACTAGAAACATTTTTTGAATGAAAACTGAGATTCCTTGTTCCCCTCCAATTCTATCTCCAGCACCGTGAAGACTAGAAACATTTTTTGAATGAACGAAGCTTGAGTCCAGTGGCACCTCTAGAACAATAAAGTTTTATTCAAGCTGTAAGTGAAGAAGAAGAAGAGAAGAAGAGAAGAAGGGATTGGATTTATACCCCGTCCTTCACTCAGAGTCTCAGAGCGGCTTACAGTCTCCTCTCCCTTCCCCTCCCCACAACAGACACCCTGTGAGGTAGGTGGGGCTGAGAGAGCTCTTGACAGAAACTGCTCTTTTTCAAGAATAGCTGTGCCAGAGCTTGTGACTGACCCAAGGTCACACCAGCAGGTGCAAGTGGAGGAGTGGGGCATCAAACCCGGTGAAGCTGTGTGCGTGCACGCGAACACTTATGCCTTGAATAAAACTCTGTTGGTTGGACTCGAGCTTTGTTCTGCTGCTTCAGACCAACACAGCTACCCAACTGGTTCTGTTTTGAATGAAACATTCTTTGAAACAACACTGGCCCCGGTCACACTGGGGGAAAAGGCACGGCTGAAGTGCGGCTTTTTAGAGCCGCATCAAAAGAGACGCACGGCGGCGGGATCAGAGGGATCCCCTGAGCCGCCACACAGTTGCTCCCCGGCATGATCAGATACTGGGGGGGGAGCCACGGACAGGGGACGGAGGCGGGCATGCGCAGTTCAACAAGGCCCAGAAAGCTGCGTGGAGAGGGGCGTGGCGACGATCAGACGCCCGCCCCTGCTGTGCATCAACCAGTTGGTAGCACTATTTTGGTGCTACCTTTTTGCTGCGCAGTTTTGCCGGGTTGAGACAGCTTGAGGACGGGTGCGCTCCACTTCCCAGATGTTGAGGTATGATCGCGCCCGCTTGATGTGCCCCCGATCCATCCCTCTTGCGTGGCAAATCCTCTCGTGTGACCGGGGCCACTGTCTACCAGGTTCGTGTGTAGGAGAATATGTGCTGAAAAACGTGGACTTTGTGCACTGTGTGTGAATTTGTTTTTTCAAGAGCAGCAGCTGTTTCTGTAAGGCTGCGTTCAGACAGCCAGTCAATCGCGCCATGAGCCCTCCTAAAATTTTATCCCGATTTTTTTAATCCAGCCTAGCACGACCAGACGCCCCCCCATGAAATAGCCTCACCATGCATTGTTCCCACCGTGATTTGTCTACATGGCATCCACCGAGGATTTTTTTAAAAAAAGTTTTGTACATTCGCATAGGCAAGGCTGCACCTCCTTGGAGAACTGAGGCGATCGCGGAGGGTTTTCAGCAAAGTCCCGGTCCTCCCCCTTGCCATCATGATCAATGGAGGGACTATTTTGCAAGTTAGAACAGTCCTTCCCCCCCTCCATCTCCCATCGCGGTAACATCTTGTCCCTAAAAGAAATAAGCATGAATATTACATTCCTCGTAGCGCTTATCGGTGAATGCGTTTCCTCGTTAAAGCGCACATGGGGTTTCAATTTTTTAAAAATCGCGCCCCCCGTCGGCTCAGTCTGACGTCAGACCGAGCCGACGGGAGCATTGCGCGCTAATGGAGTGACCAGACAGAAGAAAGTCTGCAGTCGTTGTGCGGGTAAGCGAAAACCCTACATTGAAACTGCTACTTTTTAAATCAGGATTGGAGGCACAGCAGAACGGGATGCCTATGGGACTGGAATATTTTGCAGATGTTTCTGTCTGGTCGTGCATTTTTGATCCGCAAGGGAGTCGTTCCTATGGCAGATCAAAAGATCCGTCTGAACACACCCTAAGTCACAACGTAGTTGCTCACCCCCCCCCCAGTTTTGGCCCCCATCTCAGACAAAAGTGAGGAATAATTCAAGGCACCAACAAAATCTGCCCATCTCTTATCCGCCTGCTGGCACAGGGTTGCCAGGCGAGCCAGTCCTGGTTGCCTTCATGAATATGCTCAGGGCTCTTTTGTAGCAGGAACTCCTTTGCATATTAGGCGACACCCCCTAATGTAGCCAATCCTCCAAGAGCTTACTGTAGCCCCTGTGAGAAGAGCTCTGTAAGCTCTTGGAGGATTGGCTATGTTAGGGGTGTGTGGCCTAATATGCAAAGGACTTCCTGCTACAAAAAGAGCCCTGGATACACCACAATTTTGTAGACTCTCACTGTGCCAGAAGCACCACTGCAATCCTTGAAAGTGCTTCACGGGATCATAAGCATGGGTTGGGATCCACAGTTGGGATCCTTTCACCCCTGCCCGGCAGCTTTGCAACTCTTCTTCTTCTGCCCGGCCTTCTGCCCGCTCACCCGTGCCCCAGTCAAGGACCCTCTGAAACAGCCCCTCAGGAGCTGCTACAAGGCACTGCTGAGATGTGTAAGAAGGAAGGAATTCTGTCTATGAAGCGCAGATGCCCCACTGCTCTGCATGGGAAAAGTAAGCCCACCGGTAATTTGCTCCGACTGAAATCAATAGGACTTAAGAAGTGCGGCACTTTGGATGGGTCATGGAAATCAATAACAGTCTCACCCAGGGCAGGAACGCACAGAAACAGAGTTCCGGCTGGCTCCTGAGTTGGCCACGCCCAGCAGGAACTTATTAGCATAACAGGCCACACCCAACAGCAGAAACTCATTAGGATTGGCTATATGAGGGGTGTGTGGCCTAACATACAAAGGAGTTCCTGCTACAAAAAAAAGCCCTGGGTTTTGACAATGAACAAGGTAAACGGAATAAGAAACAAAAGGTGGGTGTGGCTGGATGACCGCACTTCTGGTAACATGAGTGTGTGTGGCCTAATAGGCTAATGAGCTGTCAGGGGTGTGGCCTAATATGATAAAGAGCTGTCAGGGGTGTGGCCTAATGTGCTAATGAGCTTCTGCTGGACTTTTTCTACAAAAAAAGCCCTGATGAGCACAGAAGGCTTTACATTCATGGTCCATCAGTGGTTACCAGCCATGGCAAGTTGAGGGAACCTCCATTTTAGAGGCAGCAAACTTCTGGACACCAGAGGCAGCAACAGAGGAGGCCTTTCATGCCCATTTTACTCTCCAGGGCAACTGGTTGGCCACAGTGTAAAACAATATGCCAGGCTATATGGACCACTGGTCTGATTCAGAAGGCTCTACTTCCGTTCCGAAGTTCTTGCCCTCTTTGCCACAAGGGAATAAGAGCATAAGAATAAGACCATTCTTTATGGCATCTGGCCCATCTCCATGGATAGCAGAAACGGAATCAATAATGCACACTAGCAAACGCCCAAAATAAGAGATAAATCTGCCAGTCTGCTCAGAGGGCACGGCGCTGATCTTTCCCCAGTGCAAAAATTTATTCACTTATTTATGCCATAGGCAGCTCAGAAATACACTAATATGCAATCTCTCTCTCTCTGATGGTATGTTTCACTCCTTTTTCAGGGCATGAATATACAGCTTTCATGTGAATTTCCTAAAATCCCAGTTTTAATTAAATTTACACGGGAATAACTCCCCTATCTTTTACTTGGATTTGCATCTGAGTAAGCAAGCCTAGAGCTGTAGTCTTACATCAGTGGTAGAGTATCTTATTGGAATGAGGATGATTCTAGGTTCAATCCTTGCATCTCTAGTTAATACCTTGCAGCAGGTGATGTGAAAGATTTCTGCCTAAGACCCTGAGAGCTGCTGCCAGTCTGAGTAGACAATACTGACTCTCATGGACCAAGAGTCTGATTCAGTATAAGGCAGCCTTATGTATTCAATGGGTAGAGGAAGCCTCAATCACACAGCTTTTTATAGGGACTGTGGCTCACTGGCAGAGCATCTGTTTGGTATGCAGAAGGTTGCAGGTTCAACCCCCGACATCTCCAGTTAAAGTATATGGCAGTAGGTGATGGGAAAGACCTCAGATCCTGGAGAGCTGCTGCCAGTCTGAGTAGACAATACTGGGTTTCGGTTTCGGCGTTGCGAATGGCGGCCGCGTCTTGGGACGCTCCCGGAGGCGGCTAGCCCACACGCAGTTAGGGGGGGTCTCCGCATGTGCGGAAGACCCTAGTGAGCCTTAGGTAAAGGCTCCAAACCGGGGGCGCTTGTGGAGTAGCCTCTTTGCCGGCAGACAGCCGGGAAATTGAGGCTTTCTCCCCGCCCCAATCGGCCCCGCTGCGTCGTGCCCGTCATGGGACTTAGCAGCGCCACCGACTTCCAGGAGTGAAGACAGCGAGATGATTTAATTTTAAAAGAAGAAGTGGCATCGAATCGTGAGTGGAAGGTCTATTTTGAAGCGTGAATTTGAACCCCCCCGCAAGCGTTTAAGCGTATGGGAGGAGGGAGGAGTCCCCACCCCTTTTGAGAAGCAAGATCTACAAAGGGAGTGCGGAGGGGGGAAGAGAGAAAGAACTGTTGGTGAAAGTACCGTTGGGGTTGTTTAAAAGAATACGACCGTATTAACTTCCTGGGGGGATGCGGCACGAACTTTTAAAAAGTAAATAATAAAACAAAATGTCGACTACGGGGAGAGTCCTGCAGAAACCGGAAAAGATGAGAGGTGGGACTTCCGGTCCGAGTAGCCCCCCCCCCAGAGCTTGCTGTCAATCAACAGGAAAATGAGATTCTGCGCCCTCTGCTGGAGCAAATGCAGAAAATCAATAAAACTTTGCTCAAAGTGGAATGTGTCTTCATCAGTCGACAGGAATTGATATCGGAAACATCAAGGAAGATGGCGGAATTCGAACAGAAAGCATGGATTTTAAGTTCTCAGGGCGTAAAAGAAGAAGAGAAAGAGGATCTCGGATTTAGTTTGACGAATGTATTGGCACCCCTGACTGGCAGTGAAGCGAAAGATTTAAAAGAAGAGGTGGATATGGCTGTCAAAGCCAATTCTGCTTTTATAAAAGAAATTACTCTGCCAGTAGAAGGGGAGGTCGAGCAAAGCAAACAAGACATCGGAGATCTAATTTTTTGCGAAGTGGTTATGGCGCCCGGGAAATCTGAAGCTCAGAAAAGAAAGAAGAAAGACTACATCCTTGAAATGCAAAGGCATCTGAAGAGACACACCGGCATGAGGGAAGACGCAGCACTCAAAATCATGAGAAGCAGCAAGGAAAACAGCAGCCCAGGGGAAGGAGGTGAAGGAGAGGAAGCCATCAAGGTTAAAAAGGACTTAGTCCATAACTGGAAGAGATTTAAAAAGAAGACACCTTGAGGACTGCTTGTGTTGCATCTGTAAGGAGCTGTTTAACTACTAACCCCAATGGACTTTACTAACTGTATTAACAGAGTATTTCTGGACTTTGCAAAGTTAAAAAGAAGACCTTCCAACCATGATGGATGCCGAAAGATGGTATTAATTACTAACTAAAACTAACCCATTTTAACAGAGAAAACTTCACTCCATCTTTTTTTCTTTCTCCATCTGTCTACCCCTTCCTTTTCTGATAAAAAGAATAAAATTCTCTCCTTTTTAGGAGAGTTTTACCAAAAAAAAAAAAAAATGTAGACAATACTGACTTCGATGGACCAAGAGTCTGATTCAGTAGAAGGCAGCTTCATGTGTGTTCATGTTCATGTGTCTTGGTTTCTTGCACAGGAGACTAAAAGGCTGTAGACTGTGCTGAACTTGGAGGCCTCGGCCTGACCATAGCTGCGCTGTAACCTGCGGCTGAACTTTAGGCTAACTCCTTTCTACCAGCACCTGCTGGCGATGAAAGCTTACAGCTGCCTTTCAGGAACTTCGGGCCAGATACTTCAAGGATTCCCAGCCTTTTCGAGCTGTGTGCACTGTTGGAATTCTGACACACAGGGTGACGGGGGCTACCACAAAATGGCTGCCACAGGAGGCGGAGCTAGCCACAAATGACTGTCCCAGGAGGCAAAGATACAACCATAAAGGAAGGCCGAGCACAGGTTCTTCAAAATATACACTGGTTATTCAGAATATACAGTGGCTTATTCAAAATAGACACTGGGAAAGAGGGGTGGGAGAGAATAAAACAAGCACGGTGGTGGCACCTGCCAATCAGATCTTCAGGGGCCAATCAGATCTTCAGCCAATCAGACCTTCAGTGCCCAGTCGGGAGCCCTGCTGGACAAGAGTCCCACCTGGCCCCGCCCACTTTCTAAAAACTCTTTGTGGGGGCCATGAATGAGATACTTGAGGCGTTTCGTGATATTATTCTTGAAACTGCAAGGCCTTACATTACCATGATGCTGGCTTCCCTGTTGGCAACGGAGGGCGCTAGATCTGAAGAGGCAGATCCAAATCTACTGCAGCAGAGTGCCCTTGGTTGGACTTCTTTTGCTATAGAGCCCAACCAGTTGATAGAAGTGAGGAAAGGCAAAAGCCGGTCTGTCTTCCCAGTGCACGTGTGGTGTAGGCTGCGGTCACTGCCAGTTTACAGATGGAGGACTGGATAGAAACGTGCGGGATGTTCTCAGGCAACTATAACTCGGTGTCTGAGCTTGGTTGCTTACCTCTCCATTGCAGTAGCAGTAGATGACGGAAACAAAGAAACCCTGCAGAAGAATTAAAAAAAAAAGGAGAGGGTGGTTTGTCAATAGCTCATCATCTTGAAGCAGGAACCCCGTACTGTGTTTTAGTATCCTTGAAACAAAATGGCGGCCATCCATTTGGTGTAGTGGTTTGGTGTAGTGGTTAAGTGCACGGACTCTAATCTTGGAGAACCGGGTTTGATTCCCCTCGCCTCCACTTGCACCTGGCTGGATGATCTTGGGCAACCCATAGCTCTGGCACAGCTGTCCTTGAAAAAGAGCAGCTTCTGTCAAGAGCTCTCTCAGCCTCACCTACCTCACAGGGTGTCTGTTGTGGGGAGGGGGAGGGAAAAGAGTTTGTAAGCCGCTCTGAGACTCCAAGTGAAGGGCGGGGTATAAATCCGATCTCTTCTTCTTCTTCTTAACCAGCCGACAGGAAATGAGGAACTATGCCAGCCCTGCATGTCAGTGTTTCTCATACTGTGGGTCCTGAGTCTCAAAAGTGGGTTGCAAAGCCTATGAAACTTCTCTCCCCCCCCCCCATTTTAATTATTTGGGCTTCCTTTTATCACAAAAGGCTCCAGATCTCCAAAGAAGCTGGAGAGCAGCCAACTCCAGGTTGAAAAATACCCAGAGATTTGAGGGAGCAGCCTGGAAGAGTGGGGTTTAGGGATGATGAAGAAGAAGAGGTTGGGTTTTTACACCTCACCTTTCATTACCCTAAGGAGTCCCAGAGCAGTTTACAAATTCCTTCCTCTCCCCAGAACAGACACCCTGAGAGGTAGGTGGGGTTGAGAGTGCTCTCTTGAGAACTGCTCATGAGAGAACTGCTGTGAGAGATCTTGTGGCTGACCCGAGATCACACCAGCAGCCGCATGTGGAGGAGTGGGGAATTGGACCCGGTTCTCTCAGATGAGAGTCCGCACTCCTAAACACTATGCCAAACTGGACAGGAGAGGCCTCGGTAGAGGATAGGTTACTGAGTCCACCTTCCAAAGCAGCCATTTTCTTCTGGAGAAGTGGAATCGCTGTTTTAAATAAATAAATAAGTGATGTGTGTAATCTGGAGATCAGTTGTAATCAGGGCTTTTTTTGGTAGAAAAAGCCCAGCAGGAGCTCATTAGCAGCCAGGCCACACCCAACAGCAGAAACTCATTAGCATATTAGGCCACACACACCCTAATGTAGCCAATCCTAATGAGTTTCTGCTGTTGGGTGTGGCCTTTTATGCCAATGAGCTCCTGCTGGGCGTGGCCAACTCAGGAGCCAGCCGGAACTCTGTTCCTGTGCGTCCCTGCCCCAAAATAGCCCTGGTTGTAATTCCAGGAGATTTGGCAACCTGACTGGAGGCTGGCAACACTGGAGGGGGCTGAAGACCCACCCGATGGGTCCTTCCCATGTGATCGGATCACTGACACATTCTCCTAATCAGGAGGAAGTCCCCACCCCGCCCCGATAAGCCACTCCCATGCGGCTAAGAGCATATACAGTGGACACGACACCCACTGATAGCATACAGCTTTGGAGGCCATGGGGCTAGAACCTGATGTTTTGCCCCCCCAAGCAAAATACAGTCCCCCTCCTCTCCCTCTTGAACAGCGCAACAGGCATTCACAGAAAATAAGCTACCGTTTCCTGGCAGATCCTTTTCTTTCACTTCTAATTTCTTTGGCATTCAATATATAATGGGGATCCATTGCTCCTCGGTAGAACACATTTCTGTAAAAGCTTTCGTTAGGTACCGGGATTCAAAAATAGCAGAGTTGGATTAAGGCAGCCAGGCACACGTGTGTTTGTCTAGAAAAATTAACTTTACTAAAGATTAGGTAAGAAGTACTTGGAGAACAAATGTAAAATGAATCACCCCTTACTAGCTCTATGCTAAATGTTGCTTCTCTAAGGACTTAACTTGTGACTCAGAGGAAATTTCTAGGAGCAGAAAAAAGGGCAATAAACTGAAACCCTATGCTGGCCCCGGTCATATGGGCCAGAAAATGTGGGGGGGGGAGGCGTGGCAGTTTGCCCCGGAGCAAAATAAGGCACGGTAGCCCAATCACATGGGCCACCGGGTTGCCACGCTCCAGCTCCGAGTGCCGATCACACTGCGCTGCTGCAGCGCAGCAAAAAAAGCGGCGCAGCAGACCATGCCAGCTGCGCTGTTGTGAAGTGCGCATGCGCCGTTGGGGGGGGGCAGGCCGCTGTCAGTGACTTGCATGTGCGCATGCATTATTCGGCGTTGGTGCGCATCCCATGGAAACTGACAACATCCGGAAACCCTGGGACATGGGCGGGCGTCAGAAGCTGCGGGGTACTGGTGTTCTCGCGATCAGACGCCGGCCTTTGCCCTGTGGTTTCCGGAAACTAGTACTTCAACCCTAGTAGTTTTTTACTCCGCGTTTTCCATGGGAAGCCGTGGGTTGGCCATGGGAACACTACACCTCCCAGATGTGCCGGTGTGATCGCGCACGGAAAGTCCACAGGGCTACAGTGCCTTCAGTGGGGCAAATGCTCCGTGTGAATGGGGCCGCTCTCTCCCTTGGCTCATCCCCAAATGAGTGACTATCCAATTGGAGAATCCCAACCAGTGTTCCATCTAAGCTGAGTTAGTGTGAGTTAGCTCACAGGTTTTTTTAGCCTCCAGCTCACACATTTTTGCCTTAGCACGCCCACTTCCTTAGATAACACTGAAATGGAAGTTAACAGTCCATACATAAAGGTAGAGGGTGAACAGCAAATTAGCTCGTACAACATAGTGAAGGTGTTTTAAATGTTTTAAGTGGACTGGGATTATGCTGTATGCTAATCTGCTGTTCACCCTCTGCCTATATATATGGGCTGTTAACTTCTGTTCCAGTGTATCTGAGGAAGAGTGCGTGCACAAGGGAGCTCACACCTTGAATAAAATTTTGCTGGTCTTAAAGGTGCCGCTGGACTCAAGCTTTGTTCTACTGCTTCAGACCAAAAATGGCTGCACATCTGATTCTGAGGTAGGGTTGCCAGGTTCCCCGGGAGGGTGGAGGTTTGCCCACTCGATGGGCCCATTACCCACCGGCCCAGATTGGGCCGCCGGGGGGAAGCCCACCCCCAAAGTGCCAGGATCGCGGCAACGTGCCCAGCATGACAACGTCACCCAGAGGTGACATCATCACACTGAGCACATTGCGCACGGGGGGGATGCTCTATCATTCAAGAGAAAACTCTATGGTTTCCCCCCAAATGATAGTGGTCCCGCCCCCGACGTGCCCGACGTGATGACGTCACTTCTGGGAGGGCCAGGACTCCCCTACCGCAGCTAAAGGTAGGACCTGGCAACCCTGTTCAGAGGGCAGAAAGTAAGAGGAAAGCACAAAGAACGATTTAAATAATTAAGGGTGCCTTATCCCCCCATGGCCACTGGTGGGGGATAGGGTGTAAGGTTGCCAGATCCAGGTTGGGAAACTTCTGGATATTTGGGGGTGGAGCCTGGGGGGAGACAGGGACCTCAGTGGGGTACGACGCCATAGAGTCTACCCTACAAAGCATCAGTCTTCTCACCCTGACCTGGATCGCCTAGGCAAGCCGGATCTCGTCATATCTCGGAAGCTAAGCAGGGTCGACTTTGGCAAGTACTTGGATGGGAGACCTCCAAGGAATACCAGCACTTGGGAGACGGGGGCAGGCTTTACCCAGCTATCTCTCTGAATATCCTCCAGGCCCCTAGTAGCAGTCAATCACCAGAGGCCTCTAAGACTTCCAGGTGCACACGCATAGTCTCTCTCTCTCTCTCTCTCTCTCTCTCTCTCTCTCTCTCTCTCTCTCTCACACACACACACACACACACACACACACACACACAAAAAGTGTACCACATTTCTCTAGCTATTTTTACAAGTGGAACATTCTTACCTGACAAGAGACTTAGACTTGTCCGTATATGTGGTATACTACAATGGAATTTTGTATATGAGACTCTGTCCCATTAAGAAGAATTGTTAAACATTGAATTGTTTTATTCTACTCAGAAGAAGACGCTCATCGAAACGGCTCCACATTCCGGAGACCGCCGTCAGATTTCACAGACTCCAGATTTCACAGACTTCACGCTTTGTATTTCTGTTATATACTATCTAATATTCATAAACTTTTTTAAATTTTCAGTATCACAGTTTCTTTTTGCTTCCCACCTGTAAGCTGACATTCCTAGAAATAATACTGATTTGGAGATTCCTGTTTTCCACTTGCCGGGTTTGCTTCTGTGGATGGGCAGGGAGGGCATCTGGGCTTTATAATCAAATGCAAAGGTCCAGCATTCATTACGGCAGGCGCAGCGTGAAGTGGACGGGTAATAACCAGCTCCGCAGCAATTTGAGTTCAGCCCGTCAAAATGTAATGCAGTTCTTCGCATAGCAAAATTCCACATCCGCTTCTCGCCAGCCTTGACTGCATACAAATGCAGCATTATGGGATGCCGGGGCTACTCCAGGAGGTGACTCCTTCTGGCCAGACAAACGTCAAGCTCAATGCAAGCCAGCTTTGCAAGACTGCGGCAGAAGCCAGTTGCTGCACACCGTGGGCAGGTGATCCACTTCCTCCCCCCTCCCCTTGGGAGCAGCTTTACAGCTGCATTAATTTTAACAAAACAAGGCAACAGAGAGATGGTAGAGATGGAGAGATTTTAAAAACCTCAAAATAGCAGACAGCCTGCCTGAAGTAAGTGTACGTCTGGGTGGTGCAGTGATGCTGAATTAGCATTGGAATTGCTGCTAAGTCGTAAGAATGTAAGAACATCAGAAGAGCCCTGCTGGATCAGAGCAGTGGTCCATCCATGCCAGCCTCCTGTCTCACACAGTGGCCAACCAGTTCCTCTGGACAGCCAACATGACTTTGGGTGGTGAATTATTTTTTTTAAATACTGGCATCGCATGGAAGTGAGGTCCGGTTGCTGTAGGAGTTGCCGGAAATTATTCCTAGGTCTGCCCCAGAAGTGATGTCACCTAGCACGTTACACGATTGCCTTCCCCTGTCTCCACCCCACCATCTCCTGGAGGTTGCTAGCCATTTGACCCGGGCCTCAAGGTCGAAGGGAGGCTCAGATAGGGTTGCAAGCCCCACCCCGATGGGAGCGGGGTTTCCCCAGTTTTCAGGCCCCCCAATCTACCACCGGCCAGCTGGTTGGTGGGGGGATCCCTGAAGAACCCCACTACACCTGATGTGCCTGGCACAATGACGTCATTCAGAGGTGATGTCATTGTGCCAGGCACATCGCACAGGGGGCGCTCTAGCATCTGACTAAAAACTCTATGGTGACCATAAAATTTTTGGCCAAATGCTCGAGCATCCCCTACACAACATGCCTGGTGCAATGACGTCACATCTGGGTGACATTGTTGTACATGTGCCAGAATATTCAGGAACCCAGGCTGGCGCCCCCCGCCAGCAGCCGGGTAAGACTTGCCAACCCTAGGCTCATATCTAGACATCTGTTAATTCCACATTACAATTTGTGAGTGGCTTGTTCTCATGAGTCACTATTTTTTATTCTTATTACGGCTAGGAACCTCAAAATCCACATTTGCCCCTGTCCTCTCTGGACCTCGGAGTGGGCCTGTACGTATCTGCCGAAGTCCAGGGCCAAATCTCCCCTTTGGACCATCAAACAATGAGGCCCAGTAGGACACGTATCACGATCCGCTCACCTGGAAGGAGTTGAAGAAGAGTTCACAGTGCATCCGAATCTCCCAGCCTAACCCTGAGAAGTTGTGAGGGAGGCACACAAAGACGATGTAATGGACCCCGAAGACGAGGATCAGGACCAGGGTAGACTTGGCTAGTTTTCTAGAAAATCGTCACCAATACTAGCATTAGCATGATTAGCATTATACAGCTGCTTTTATTCCAACTAGATACTTTGCAGCAGACAGAAGGGACCCAGGTGGCAGTCCTGCAGTCGCGATTATTTATTATTTATTAAATTTCTAAACTCCCCTCCCCTGGGGGCTCTGGGCAGCGTACAACATAGCTAAAGCACAATTCAATTAAAACATGGTAGTGCATAAATGAAGTAATTTAAAAGCAGACAACCAATCGTAATTCCAATGAAACCAGTGGTTCTGTTATGGGTGGCGTTCTGCATGTGGTCACTTCCTCCGAGGGGCGGGGTCATGGGCCGGACGAGATGGAAAAGCCGTTACTGTCCTCAGCTAGGTGGCCCAGTGGAACATCTCTGGTGGAACATCTCTGTTTTGCACACCCTGAGGAATGGTACAAGGTACTGTACTCTCCAGGTAGAGAGTTCCGCCAGGCAAGAGGACAGCTTTTGGGCCTGGGATTACCAGCGGGTTTTGATCTTGTGAGGGCAAGTCTCTCTGGGGACAGACGAGGAGAGGAAGTCCTGTGGGTACATTGGCCCCGGACCGTTTAGGGCAGGGGTGTCGAACTCATCTGTTATGAGGGCTGGATCTGACATAAATGAGACCTTGTTGGGTCGGGCCAGGTGTGTCATGAAATGTAATACCAGTTGGCAGAGATATAAACTTTATAAAGGACAAAAACACAAAGGGTTGGGGTTTTTTTACTTAAAAACATGCTTAAAACATTAGCGCTCTTGCAATATTTTGTTTATTTAACGGCGTCTGATAACTGACACCTCTTGCTCTGAATTATTGCATCCAAATGTCTGTGCTGTTGCGGTCCTGAGTATGCTGTTCAGGTGTGTATCTGGAAGCTGCCAACCTACGATGACACAGCAGCAGCAGAACTGGGAGAAGAAGCAGAAGACAGCCAGTTCCACTGCAGGCCTGAGAGAAGCCCCCCGGGGGGGCCTGATCCGCCCCCCGGGGGGGGCTGATCCGCCCCCGGGCCACATGTTTGACACCCCTGGTTTAGGGCCTTAGAGGTTCGAACCTTTAGCACTTGAAGCTTCCATATACTGAATCAGAACATCGAGCTGACAAGCTCAATTTTTATTTTTTATTTATTTACCATTTATAATCAGCCGTTCTCACAGGGACTCAAGGTTGGTTATGCAGACAAAGTCAATAAATCAACAGGATGGGACATCTATATCAACATAAGAAGAGCCCTGCTGAATCAGACCAATGGCCCATCTAGCCCAGCATCCTGTCTCACACAGTGGCCAACCAGTCCCTCTGGAGGACCAACAACAGGGCAGAGAGGCTGAGGCCTTCCTAAGAACATCAGAAGAGCCTTGCTGGATCAGACCAGTGGTCCATCTAGTCCAGCATCCTGTCTCACACAGTGGCCAGCCAGTTCCTCTGGAGGACCAACAACAGGGCAGAGAGGCCAAGGCCTTCCTAAGAACATCAGAAGAGCCCTGCTGGATCAGACCAGTGGTCCATCTAGCCCAGCATCCTGTCTCACACAATGGCCAACCAGTTCCTCTGGAGGGCCAACAACAGGGCAGAGAGACTGAGGCCTTCTCCTGATGTTGCCTCCTGGCTCTGGGATTCAGAGGATTAGTGCCTCTGAATGTGGAGGTTCCACTGAGCCACCATGGCTAGTAGCCACTGATAGACTTATCCTTCTTAAATCCATCTAATCCAGCCTTGAAAGCTGTTTATTCCTACGGCCAACACCACATCCTCTGGCAGCAAATCCCACCATTTAATTACTCTATGTATAAAGCAGTATTTCCTTTTGTCCCTCCTGAACCTACTGCCCATCAGCTTTGCTGGATGCCCTCTAGGTCTAGTATTTTGGGAGAGGGAGAAGAAGGCAATAAACAGTGCAATAGGATTTGTACCTTAGTAAGGGCAGAAAGGTGGGACTACAAATTTTGTAACCAGATAAATAAACCTGGAGCCAACCAGAAATCTGAAAAATAGCACTGGAGTGAAGTGTTACATATTGACTGCTCAGGCTTGTAGAGGCTCTCCAAATTCTCAGGTTAGAGGCCTTTCACATCACCTCCTACCTGATCCTTTTGAACTGGAGATGCCAGGGATAGAACCTGGGACCTTCTGTGTTCCAAGCAGATGCCCTACCACTGAGCCACAGCCCCTCCCCAGCTGCTTAGTCTAACTGACTGCAATGGGATTCAAGTGGCCCCCGGTGCACAGTAGGGTTTCCAGTCCTGGGTTGGGAAATACCTGGAGATTTTGTGGGTGGAGCCTGAGGAGGGTGGGGTTTGGGGAGGGGAGGGACTTGACTTCAATGGGGAGTAATGCCATGGATTCCACCTTCCAAAGTGGCTGTTTTCTCCAGGGGAATTGTTTTCTGTTGCACAGAGAGGAGAAGGAGGAGGAGGAGGAGAAGAAGGAGGAGGAGGAGAGAAGAAGGAGAAGAAGGAGAAGAAGGAGGAGGAGAAGAAGGAGAAGAAGGAGGAGGAGAGAAGAAGGAGAAGAAGAAGGAGAAGAAGAAGGAGGAGGAGGAGGAGGAGGGAAGAAGGAGAAGGAGGAGGAGAAGAAGAAGAAGGAAAAGAAGAAGAAGAGGAGGAGGAGGAGATTGGATTTATACCCCGCCCTTCACTACCCAAAGGTGTCTCAGAGTGGCTTACAATCCCTTTCCCTTCCTCGCCCCACAACAGACACCCTGTGAGGTAGGTGGGGCTGAGAGAACTCTTTTGAGGAATGCTCTTTTTTAAGAACAGCTCTTATCAGAACTACAGCGGAACTGGAGGAGTGGGGGAATCAAACCCGGTTCTCCCAGATTAGAGTTCGTGCACTTAACTACTACACCAAACTGGCTCTCAGTTGTAATCCCAGGAGATCTCCAGCTATCACCTGGAAGTTAGTGACTGTATGCACAGGATTGGAGTCACGCTCTACTACCCGGCACTTACACAATCAAAGAGAAGATGTTTTAGGCAAAGGGAATGTCAGGTGCGATGGGGGGAAAGGCAGAACAGCCCATTGTTACTGGGACTGGTGATGAATTCAGGTGCAGCAAAGCCAAAGGAAAGGGAAGCTTCTACTAACCACCAGAGGACCAAAGGAACTTGAACATTAGGAACTGGATGACAATAAAACAGGAAGCCCAGCAGAGATAGAATGATGACCAGAGGGTGAGGTGACTGTAGGGTTGCCAACCCCCAGCTGGTGGCTGGAGATTTCCGGGGATTGTAACTGAACTCCAGGTAGGGTTGTCTGGTCCCTTGGACCAGTGGGAAGGGTATAGGGGGTGAGCTTACCAGGAGCAGGGAGGAACGCCAAAAATAAATGTGACATGCCTACGTGACCTGGAAGTGATGTTGGCACATTGGGGACATTGGGGAGAGGGCGATGCTCTGGTTTGGGGGCAAAACTCTATGGTAGAAACTAATTCTACCATAGAGACCGATTCCCCAGAAGCAGCTGCTCCACTGTCGCTCTTCTGTTTCCCCCCGGTCACATTGGTCAGTTTCACACTATTCGCTGTGCGGCCGCATCTTGACCAGCACCTCCCCCTGATTTCCTCTGCGTCTTCTCCATCCTGTTTTTGAGCAAATAGTGTGAAACTGATCAATAAGACTGGGGGAAACGGAAGAGCCACGGTGGCACAGCTGCATCCGGGGAATCAGTCAGAGTTTTTGCCCCCCAAACAGTGCCACCTCTGACGTCTCTGCCTCACTTCTGGGTCATGTAGGCATGTTGTGTTTATTTTCAGCGTCCCTCCCAGTTTTGGGGGAGGTAATTCCCCCCTGCCAGCCAGCTGGCCAGCGGTAGGGAGGTGGGGTCCGAAAGTGTGGGACGCCCAGCCCTATTGGGGTGGGGTCTGACATCCCTGTCTCCAGGCAACAAAGACCAGTTCACCTGGAGAAAATGGCCACTTTGGAAGGTGGACTCTATGGCTTTATACCCCATTGAAGCCCTCCCCCTGGTATTTCCCAACCCAGATCTGGTAACCCCAAGTGACTGTCGTCAAGACTGAAGAGGGGGGCAGGCCAGTAGGAGGCAGCTAACCATTCAGGACACATCAGAGCCCTTCGAGTGTCGGTTCTTTTGAAGTCTTTGACTGGAGAGGCAATATTGACATTCCACAGTCTTCTCATCGCTAATCCTTCCCAACATATTCTCCACAATTATATCGCGGCCACGAAGCACAAAAGCCCCGCTTCACTCCCTCCCTCCAAACCCAGTGAAACAAGAGCTAATTGCATCCGAGCTGGGCTTTTCTCTGCAGTTATTAAAGGCTTAACAGGCGGTCTTCCTGTCCGCGAGAGCCCATGAAGACGTTCCTTGAGCTGTTATTCATGAGAACACATACATATCTCATGAAAGGGGAGCACTGGTTGCATAAGCTTAAACGGGCAAGGTTGGAAGCGTATGCTTCCAGGGCGTGTTTTAACGACTCCGTGGTAGGAGCCCAAGGATGGTTCAGCATTTTGACAGCCGTGAGCAACGGCTCCTGCCTGTTATGTTACAAGACTGATTTCTAAACAGTCGGCTTGATGAGATAAGTTGTCCCACCTTATAGCCCGGGCCACCGAGCCATTTCTGACCGCGGTGCTGTCATCTGCTCTCTCCTTCACTTGTTTTGCCAAGCAGGGCATGAGGTTGTCGGGTAGAGTTGACAGATTCTGCCCCCCCGGTGGAAACGGGGGTCCCCCACTGACAGGCCCCTCCTCCCCCTTGCCAATCAGCCGGGGGGGGGGACACCTTTCCCTGAAAAAGAGGGAGATCCATCCGTCATGCAGCAATGTGTCTACATCACTGCCAATTGTCAGGTAGCCCTGTCATGGGCTTGGAATGCGAGGGGAGTACTCTCAGTCTACCAGCCTCTGACCATGACTATTCCACTGTCTGTATGTTATCGTCTTCCTGACCTTGTAGTGTCTCCAGCTGCAGAACTCCTCTGCTGGGAATCAACGGCTTTTAGATTGTCTTGCCCGCTTTGCCTGCTTGCTTTGCCTGCCTGCGCGATCTATACTCATTGGCTTCAGCTCGTTTAGGGGGGGTGTTTGATTCCACTATAATTTAGGGAGCCCTGCTGTACCCGGGCATTCTTGACACAAGCTGTACACGTGTCTCTAGTTATGATTCACCAATAAACAGATTCTTCTACTGAAGCCCTGCATTGTGTGACCTGACTAAGGAGACTGACACTAATGCTCCTTTTAAGCTGTGGGGTCTTGTGAGCAAAAATTCTATTTTGGGAGCTACTGGCATGAAAGTTGTGAGCAAGCGATTTAGCTGGTGCATAAATTAGTTGACTCTGCAGCCATCCTTCCTGAGCTAAGTCAAAAAAATGTGTGAGCCGGAGGCTAAAAAAAACTGAGCTAGCTCGCACCAACTCAGCTCAGAGGGAATACTGGTCACTGCCAATGTTCCCTCTAACCTGTGGGGCAGCGTGAGTGGGAGTCCTGCTTTGTGAGTCAGAGGAGCTGCTAACATTGGAGCTGTGGGTAGGCCTCCATTTGACTATCTCATAGATTAGTTTTTTGGAGGATTGTTACCATAACCAGGGCTATTTTGGGGCAGGAACGCACAGGAACGGAGTTCCGGCTGGCTCCCAAGTTGGCCACACCCAGCAGGAACTCATTAGCATAACAGGCCACACCTTAAAGCAGAAACTCATCAGGACTGGCTACATTAGGGATGTGTGGCCTAACATGCAAAGGAGTTCCTGCTACAACAAAGGCCCTGGGTTTTGACAACAAAGAAGGTAAACAGAATAAGAAGCAAAAGGTGGGTGTGGCTGGATGACCACAGGCCTGGTAACATGGGGGTGCGGCCTAATATGCTGTGCTGTCAGGGTGTGGCCTAATATGCCAATGAGTTTCTGCTGTTGGGTGTGGCCTGTTATGCTAATGAGTTCCTGCTGGGCTTTTTCTACAAAAAAGCCCTGACCATAACCCTATAAAAACCTCAGAATGAATTCTTCCTGTTTGTGTGCAGTATTCAGGTTTGTCCTAATTTCCTAAGGAGATACGCGTCTACGAATTGCATGCACCTGCCATTGGGATTTGGCTCATGAAAGTTTTTATGTTGCCTCTTCTGAGTCTTGCCTCAAGCTGTCTTATCATGAAAACCATCATAATACCAATAACAAGCCATTGGACAAGAGCCATTGACTCTTTCAGGAGTGTATTGCATGGAAACAGAACAAAGGCTGAGACCAGTGACACCTTTTAAGACCAACAGCGTTTTATTCAAGGTGTAAGCTTTTGTGTGAACGCACACTTCCTCAGATACAGTGAAACAGAATTTCCTGAACCATTACATATAGGAAAAGAGAGGGTAGTAATGGTAACCATATACATAATGGTTGAGCTTACACCTTGAATAAAACTCTGTTGGTCTTAAAGGTGCTGCTGGACTCCAACTTTATTCTGCTGCTTTAAACCAACATGGCTGCCCGCTTGAATCCATCTAGCCTGGAAACAGAGGAAGATAGGCTATTTATATGACTTCATTCAGGCTGAGATTAAAATCTCTTAAAGGTGCCAAGTTGGAAAGTAAGCGCATGCATTTGAGAACTAATTATGGGCCCATTTGTTTCACTTGTTTTGATACCTCTGCCTAGCTGTAAAGGATTAATTTCTCAGGCTTGCTCAGCCATTTGCTGGCAATAACAAAAATCTTCACCTCACCCTCCGTTGATCAGGACTTGTTCGACAGAGATACATTTCTTTCAGCAGCGCGTGCCAAAATTGCACTCAATTTCTGTTTTCCTTTTTTTTAAAAAAAAATAAAAATAAAAAATAAAATCATTTCATTCATTCAATCTATTACCTCTGCTTGGATTCTTTACTTCATTCTTTGTTTCTACTGGTTTCAAGGGGAAATATATTTTTACTTGCATCTCTCTCTCTCTCTCTCTCTCTCTCTCTCACACACACACACACACACACACACACAAACACAAACACACACACTGTGCATTTTTGGGATAAAAACCTCAGGGATTGTAACCCTCATTCATAGGATGTTCTCTTTCACATTTCAGATATCCATGAGAAAACATCCCTATTCTGTGGGCAATTTAAGGCACAAACAGATTTCCTGTTTTTGTTTCCCCCCTTCCAGCTACATGAGATGAAATTCGATGGTCTTATTTATTTATCTGTCACACGTTTACAGAAAATGTACAGAAAAAAAATGTGTAAGGGAGCACAGTGCTATAAATGGCAAACACACACACTCAAAAAAACCCACGGTGAAGATTCACTCATAAACAATCCGTGAACCAAATAAAGACTATTATAGATACATATGTCATTAGATTTATATCCCACCCTGAGCCTACAATGTGGGGAGGCTGGAATATAGCCCCAATTTTTAAAAATAAAAGAAATTTATACCAATCAGAACTGACTGAAATGTTATGGAGGGAACAGGCCTCATTGGTCCTTATCCCTCAACTGTTATTGGTTGTTAACGAAAGTAGGGGGCGTGGTTTGGTTAGCCCGGACTGTTTAAAAAGGGAGCTGTGCTCCACTGCAGTGTGGGTGTTATCTGATCGTCTTCTTGTTGTTCTTGAATGAAGCTGAATCTCCGTTAATCACTCTCAACGTTCAGGCTCATACTTAACACAGAGTGATGCCAGTTGCTAGCCTCAGACATTTTCACCCCTGAAGTGGCCATTCAAAACAACCCTTCCTTCTCCTTCTGACTGGAACGCTTTGTTTTTTCCCACAGCACCGGAAAGTTTGCCCGTGGAGGGAAGGGCGTCTTCCTCCTCCCTCATGCCCATAATATCCTGAGAGAAATCCTTCATCTCAAGGCCAACGCGGAGCATTGTTCTTTTGCATGAAGAACCTCTACTTATTCAGATGTAAAGAATCTTATTATTATTATTTTTTTAAAAAAATTGCTCGTTATCTTGAGATAGATTGAAGTTGTTGTACGTGTACAGAGCGTTCCGAATTTCAAACGCCTCGGTACACCCGTCTCCCATCATTTTACAGAATCGATCATCCTGAGGTGAAAAGGGAGGTAATCAAAAACAATTCCCTTCACTGCCAGCTTGCGGCAGCTTTTGATTAACTCCGTTCCACTCCTGATTTGCTCACACACCTCAAAGGGCTCGGAAGGGCTTGGAAGTTCACCATAAGCGCTAATGTGATCGAGCCCCTCACGTAGAGCTGGCCAGCTGCGGGTTGGGAAATACCTGAAGATTTTGCGGGAGGGTGGTGCTTAGGAAGGGGAAGGGCCTCAGCAGGGAATAAAGCCATAGACTCCACCCTCCAAAACGGCCATTTTCTCCAGGTGAGCTCACCTTGGTCGTCTGGAGATCAATGGTAATATCAGGAGGTCTCCAGGTACCACCTGGAGGTTGGCAACCCTACCTTCATGGCCGAACCAAGTCCAGGCTCTGTGTCAGTAGCCCTTGGACAAGCTTTGGTATCCCAGGTACAGTAAATCAGCACCATTAGTCCTCAGGGTGCTCCCTGAACCAGTTAAAAGAGACTACTTGGGTTTAGGCAAATATTAGTCACTTCGAAATCACTAGGAATGAAGCAGTAACAAATTCCAGTTCATTTGGTTTACAGATAATTTTCATAAAATTAGGGCCAAGCGTTCAGGTGGCGATGGCTTCTTCTATGAGAGGATGGGGGGGAAAGGGTAGAAAACAAACTCAACTCAAGATGTACCAGCACTGTTCGAAGGGTCAAGCTAAAACTAAAGATAAATAGTTGCTGTAGATAGTTGCTGAAATTGAGCAAACTTCAGCGGACAGCAGAAGGGCCTGGCGTGATCTGGTCCATGGGGTCGCGAAGAGTCGGACTCGACTGTGCGACTGAACAACAACAACAAAGATTTTGTGGGTTGTGTGGCCGTGGTCTTGGCATTGTAGGACCTGATGTTTCACCAGTAGCTGTGACTGGCATCCTCAGAGGTATCACACAGAAAGATGGAGTGCTCTCTGTGTCAAGGTCCATCTTTCTGTGTTATACCTCTGAGGATTATATTTGGTGTTATACCTCTGAGGATTTCCAGAGAACAGCAAGGAGAGATAAGGAGGCTTTCCTGAATGAACAATGCAAAGTAATAGAGGAAAACAATAGATTGGGAAGGACTAGAGATCTCTTCAAGAAAATTGGAGAAATCAAGGGAACGTTCCATGCAAAGCTGGCCATGATAAAGGACAAAAACGGTAGGGATCTAACAGAAGCAGAAGAGATTAGGAAAAGATGGCAAGAATACACAGAAGAACTATACAAGAAGGACCTCGATGTCCTTGACAACCACAATGGTATAATCACTGACCTTGAGCCAGACATCCTGGAAAGCGAAGTTAAATGGGCCTTAGAAAGCATTACTAACAACAAAGCTAGTGGAGGTGATGGTATCCCAGCTGAGTTATTCAAAGTCTTAAAAGAAGATGCTGTTAAAGTGCTGCACTCAATTTGCCAACAAATTTGGAAAACACAACAGTGGCCACAGGATTGGAAAAGGTCAGTTTACATTCCAATCCCAAAGAAGGGCAACGTCAAGGAATGTTCAAACTATCGCACAATTGCACTCATTTCACACGCTAGCAAGGTCATGCTCAAAATCCTACAAGCTAGGCTCCAACAGTACGTGGATAGAGAACTGCCAGAAGTACAAGCTGGGTTTCGAAGAGGTAGAGGAACTAGAGATCAAATTGCCAACATTCGCTGGATTATGGAGAAAGCAAGAGAATACCAGAAAAACATCTACTTCTGCTTCATTGACTATGCTAAAGCCTTTGATTGTGTGGATCACAATAAATTATGGCAGGTTCTTAAAGAGATGGGAGTACCAGACCACCTCATATGTCTCCTGAGAAACCTGTATAAGGGTCAAGAAGCAACAGTTAGAACCGGATATGGAACAACTGATTGGTTTAGCATAGGAAAAGGAGTACGACAAGGATGTATACTGTCACCTTGCTTATTTAATTTATATGCAGAGTACATCATGCGAAATGCTGGCCTGGATGAATCACAAGCTGGAGTTAAGATTGCTGGGGAAAAGATCAATAACCTCAGATATGCAGACGATACCACTCTGATGGCAGAAAGTGAAGAGGATCTAAAGAGCCTCTTGCTCAGGGTGAAAGAGGAGAGTGCAAAAGTGGGCTTGAAGCTCAACATCAAAAAAACTAAGATCATGGCATCTGGCCCCATCACTCCTTGGCAAATAGAAGGGGAAGTCGTAGAAGTAGTGACAGACTTCACGTTCCTAGGATCCCAGATCACTGCAGATGGTGACTGCAGCCATGAAATTAAAAGACGCCTGCTCCTTGGGAGGAAAGCGATGGCAAACCTAAACAGCATGATAAAAAGCAGAGACATCACCTTGCCAACAAAAGTCCGCATGGTCAAAGCAATGGTATTCCCCGTAGTAATGTATGGCTGTGAGAGTTGGACTATAAGGAAGGCCGAGCGCCGAAGAATAGATTCTTTTGAACTATGGTGCTGGAGAAAACTCTTGAGAGTCCCTTGGACGGCAAGGAGATCAAATCATTCAATCCTAAAAGAAATCAACCCTGACTGTTCCCTGGAAGGCCAGATCCTGAAGCTGAAGCTCAAATACTTTGGCCACCAAATGAGAAGGGAGCATTCACTGGAGAAGACCCTGATGCTGGGAAAGATTGAAGGTCAAAGAAGAAGGGGACGGCAAAGAATGAGATGGTTAGACAGTGTCATCGATGCAACGAACATGAAATTGAGCAAACTTCAGCGGACAGCGGAAGACAGGAGGGCCTGGCGTAATCTGGTCCATGGGGTCGCGAAGAGTCGGATTCGACTGTGCGACTGAACAACAACAACCTCTGAGGATGCCAGTCACAGCTGCTGGCGAAACGTCAGGTCCTACAATGCCAAGACCACGGCCACACAACCCGGGAAATCTACAGCAACTAATGAACTCCGGCTGTGAAAGCCCTCGACAACATATTAAAGATAAATAGTATTTAAAAAAATATATTTATGGTGTACACAACAGCAGTGCTGAAATTAGCATAAATACATTATTCTAGGCCTTCGTTGCTGATTGCGCTGACTTATTATGAGTAATCCCTCTTGAGTCCATGTGAGAAAGGCGGGCTATAAATAAATAAATACTAAAAAAAAGTAGCGCTAGCGAATTTGCGAAAACATTATTTACACGGTGAATGTTTAGTCTGCGGTAGTTTCAGCAATGATGCCAGGTGTTCCCAAACTTTTTTTGGTTTCCGGAACATTTTTTTTTTGGGGGGGAGGGGAAGAGATTTAAAATTTATCATGGAGACTTACCTATATTGCTTCCTTGTGTCATAGCCAACAGCGTTGGTCTCCCAGATTTTTGTAGCCAGAACTCGAACGGTGTTCAAGAACAAAACAAAGTTTAACTGGAAAAGAGGGCGCAGATTGTCATCTCCTGTTGCTCTGGAAATACAGGTTGCATGCAGTCCTAAGGGCACCTTCTGAATAGAACAGGGAGGCATCTCCTCCAACCCCCCAGCATTTTCACAAGCCCCTGCTTGTCATATCAGTTCACAGAGGGGGGGATATGGGATGAGAGAGCAGGGCATGCCAGTATGTGATGTCACTTCTGGTAAAAACTGGAAATGCTCTAGGACTTGCTGATGTTCTAGGATTTGCCAAAAACTCTATGATGAAACCATTGAGTTTAGGCAAATCCTAGAATATCCACCCATGTCATGACCAACACTCCCTCTAAGCTGTGGAAGTCTTGTGAGGGAAAATTCTATTTTGTGAGCTGCTGGCATTGGCTGGAGATCCTGGAGGTTTTTTGTCATCTTCTGGGCATGGGACAGAAGTCCCTGGAAGGTGGGGGGAGGTATTTGTGAATTTCCAGCATGGTGCAGGGGGTTGGACTAGATGACCATGGCAGTCTCTTCTGACTCTATGAGTCTATGATTTCCAGTCTCAGACAAAGCGATGTCATTACACCAGGACACTGGCAATCCCCCCCTTCCCCATTTTTCTCATGCTGCCCGGCTGAGCAGCAGCAGTAGGAAAGACTGGCGAGACGGGAGGTATCCTGCCTGAAGTGGGAAGCTGGCAATACTACGCATGACACCAGCGCACCCGTCCCTGCCCCCCAAGTCCTCCCTGGGGTCCCAGAAAGCAGCCTGGCGCCCCTCCCTGCCTAGGATCACTCCCCCAGTGGATTCCGCCTGTAAATTAGGCATGTTTGCTCTGAAGTTCCAATCAATAGGCACACAACTGTGTGGCCTTCCTCACATCTCTATCACTGAAGTCTTTTGAGAGCAACGCCCACAAAGCTTCAAAGAGAAAGAGCCCATGTGCTAGCTTCTGGCAACTGTCACGGAGTGCACCCTTTCTGTGTTCAGCCCAAAGCATCTTGGTATTGATCTTGAAATGAAAGTGCCCACCTCTGCTTTACACACAATACTAAGAACAAAATAGCAAACACAAGCCAATATTCTGTTAATCGATGTATGTGGAACTGAGTGAGCTAGGAAAGGCGAAAGGGGGAATAACTCGGGGGGCACCAGAAGAAGAAGAAGAGTTGGTTTTTATAACCTGCTCTTCACTACCCAAAGGAGCCTCAGAACGGCTGACAATTGCCTTCCCTTCCTCTCCCCTCAACAGGCACCTTGTGAGGCAGGTGGGGCTGAGAGAGTCCCGAGAGAACCGTGACTGGCCCAAGGTCACCCAGCAGGTCTCATTTGGAGGAGGAGTGAGGGAATCCAGCTTGGTTCTCTAGATTAGAGTCCGCCGCTCTTAACCGCTACACCAAGCAGGGGATGACAGAGAGTGAGGGAAAGACTGCAGGAAGTGATCCAGCAGACAAGCGGAAACAGAGGGAGAAGCCCTGTTCACACATGACATTGAACATACATACATCCTGCCTGTATGAGTGCACATCTGTTTGTAAGAACAGATTCACTCTGCAAATGAAACTGGGGACCAGTACCTGGATAAATGTAGAGTTTCAGTCACACATGCAGCTGTATATATATGCTGACTGTAACATCAGAATTACTCAACACACATACGAAGAACAATCAAGTGTACACTGAACCTGGATTGTACATGCATACACTGTAATATGTGAACACGGAGAGAGCTATGGATGCCAGCCTCCAGGTGAAAACTGGAGATCCCCCGGAATTACAGCTCATCTCCAGACTACAGTGATTAGCTCCCCTGGAGAAAAAGGATGTTTTGGAGGCTGGACTCTGTTGCACTGTACCCTACTGGGGTCCCTGTCCTCCCCAGGCTCCATCCCCAAAACACCAGGACAGTCCCAACCTGGAACTGGCAACTCTACTCCCACATCCTCCCCTGGTAGTCATAGGAGACCGGGAAACCCCAAGGGACCCTTTAGATGCTTCTTACAAGTGGGGCCATCGGTGCCTGAAGTCCAAGTGGCAAATTCACTGCTTGCTGTTCTGGGATGTGGCTAGGGTTCCCAAGTACTTATCGCGTGGGAGCGGGGGATGCATGCTCCCCGGCCGGACCAGTCCTCCTTGTAATGCACCATGCTGTCGCCAGGAACCATCGAGTTTCCAGCTGCATTGCCAGAGCATCGCCTAGCATCACTTCCTGGCGATGGCATGGTGCGCGCGTCTTTCCTTCCCCCAGGGATGGTCCTGTCAGGACTTATCTGTCCCCCGCCGAAATATGGTAAGTTCTTGGCAAGCCTAGATGAGGCTGGTGGCCACCCCTCTCCTGCAAGTTTTAAAGGGTCTTCCAGCTGATCAGCTGGGGGGCCCTTTAAATCTTGCAGGAGGGGAGGGAGAGGGGTAGCCGCCGATTGGTCGTGCTTGGGGGCAGGGCTTGGGGGCAGGGCTTCCCCCTGTGGCACTCTGACACAACATGGTGGGTGCAAAGCAGCTGCTGAAGAAATGGCGCCCGCAGTTTACCTGCGTCACACAGGCTGGTTCTGCACCTGGCATCTGCTCCACATTTCCTCAGCACTGAGGGAAAGGTGCCACTCAAAACCACATTCAAATATTACATTTAAAACCACATTCAAAAACCACGGGATAAAAGGACAAGTCCTCTTGCAGATCAAAAAACCCGGCTAATTAATAGGAAACAGAGTGAGTATAAATGGGCAGTTTTCTCAGTGGAGGGTGGTAAGCAGTGGGGTACCGCAGGGATCAGTACTCGGTCCGACGCTTTTTAACTCATTCATTAATGATTTGGAGTTGGGAGTAAGCAGTGAAGTGGCTAAATTTGCACATGATACAAAATTGTTCAGGGTGATGAGAACCAGGGAGGATTTGTGAGGCACTCCAAAGGGATCGGTCGAGGACGGGCAAGTGGGCATCAACGTGGCAAATGGGGTTCAATGTGGCCAAGAGCAAGGCGATGCACGTTGGAGCCAAAAATCCTAACTATAAATACACGCTGATGGGGTCCGAACTGGCAGAGACTGACCAAGAGAGAGATCTTGGAGTCGTAGTAGATAACTCACTGAAAATGTCGAGACAGTGTGCGACTGCAATAAAAAAGGTCAATGCTATGCTGGGAATTATTAGGAAGGGCATTGAAAACAGATCAGCCAATATCATAACCCGCCTATATAACCCCCCTATATAAATCAATGCGACCTTATTTGGAATACCATGTACAGTTCTGGTCACCACACCTTAAAAAGGATATTATAGCTTTGGGAAAAGTGCAGAAAAGGGCAACTAGAATGATCAAAGGGTTGGAGAACTTTCCCTATGAGGAAAAGTTGAGGCACTTGGGGGTCTTTAGCCTGGAGAAATGATGTCTGAGGGGTGACATGATCGAGGTTTATAAGATTATGCATGGGATAGAGCAGGTAGAGAAATAAGTCCTTTTCTCCCTTTCTCACAATAAAAGAACTCATGGGCACTCACTGAAATTGCTGAGCGGTTGGGTTAGAATGGATAAAAGGAAGTACTTCTTCACCCAAAGAGTGACTAACACTTGGAATTCACTGCCACAGGAAGTGGCGGTGGCTACAAGCATGGATGGCTTCGAGGGAATTAAATAAGCATATGGAGCAGAGGTCCATCGGTGGCTATTAGCCAAAAGGTATAAATAAATAGGGATTCTAGGGCAAGTGAGGCTCTGTATTCTTGGTGCTTGCGGGGGGTCAACAGTGGGAGGGCTTCTAGTGTCCTGGCCCCACTGCTGGACCTCCTGATGGCCCCTGGTATTTTTGGCCACTGTGTGGCAGAGTGTTGGAATGGATGGGCTGTTGGCCTGATCCAACATTGGCTTCTCTTATGTTCTTATGTACCTCACACCAACACTATACTGACTGAGAAGTCACCCCTGAATGGCCATTAATCTATGCAGAAGGCAGGAAGTCAGTCAGGAAGAGAGAGAGAGAGAGAGAGAGAGAGAGAGAAAGAAAGAAAGAAAGAAAGAAAGAAAGAAAGAAAGAAAGAAAGAAAGAAAGAAAGAAAGAAAGAAAGAAAGAAAGAAAGAAAGAAAGACATGCAATGGAGTGGGGGATTTCTGTTCCATGTGGGTTTGCTAAAACAACGGTGGGAAAAGCCAATGCAGAATCACCCACAGTGAAGATTTTTGTGCTGTGGTGGTAGCTGCTGCCAGAGTAATATTTTTTTTAAAAAAAAATCCACACAGCCAGTCAACTCTCCAGTGGCCGATCGGAAGCCTTGCTCGGCAAAAGCCCCACCTGGCATGTCCACTTTCTAAAACATTTCGAAGACATCTGAAAAGGTGTCAGCCGGCACCACTGTGGAAGACCATTGATATATAGACTTATAAGAACATTAGAAGCAGATCAGACCAATAGTCCATCTTGTCTAGCATCCTGTCTCACACACAGGCCAACCAGGTCCTCTGGACGGCCAACAACAGGGAACAGAGGACGAGGCCTTCCTAAGAACATCAGAAGAGCTCTGCTGGATCAGACCAGTGGTCCATCTAGTCCAGCATCCTGTCTCACACAGGGGCCAACCAGTTCCTCTGGATGGCCAACAACAGGGCACAGAGGCTGAGGCCTTCCTAAGAACAGAAGAAGAGCCCTGCTGGATCAGACCAGTGGTCCATCTAGTCCAGCCTCCTGTCTCACACAAGGGCCAACCAGTTCCACTGGATGGTCAACAACAGGGAACAGAGGCCAAGGCCTTCCTAAGAACATAAGAAGAGCCCTGCTGGATCAGACCAGTGGTCCATCTAGTCCAGCTTCTTCTCTCACACAAGGGCCAACCAGTCCCTCTGGAGGGCCAACAACAGGGCAGAGAGGCCGAGGCCTTCCCCTGATGTTGTCTCCTGGCTCTGGGATTCAGAGGCTTAGTGCCTCTAAATGTGGAGGTTCCCTTCAGCCACCATGGCTTAACCATTGATAGATTTACCTTTCATGAAGCTGTCTAATCCCCTTTGAAAGCTGTTTATTCCTGCGGCCATCACCACACCCTCTGGCAGCGAATCCCACATTTTAATCACTCTCTGCATAAAGCGGTATTTCCTGTTTTCCATCCTGAACCTACTGACCCCTCAGCTTCATTGCACGCCATCGAATTCTGGGAGAGGGAGGAAAAGT
Organism: Gekko gecko; assembly: GCA_029375565.1. Taxonomy (NCBI): domain Eukaryota; kingdom Metazoa; phylum Chordata; class Lepidosauria; order Squamata; family Gekkonidae; genus Gekko; species Gekko gecko. Next base: position 12,943,549 of record JAPDNY010000003.1, on the reverse strand, counting down.
TCTTTTGGTCAACTCCCTCTACCCCTTTCGTAATTTCATAAACCTCTCTCATGCCCCCTCCCCCCAGTCATCTCTTTTCTAAACTGAAAAGTCCCTGAATCTTCAGCCTTTCTTCATTGGGAGGTGCTCCAATATATTTCACATAAAGGTCTGGTAATTAAGGTCCTACCCTGTACAGAGTTCAAAGCAAGCGGCATTCCGCAAAGGTTCCCCTTGCTATTATCCACTTACATTTTTTCCGCTCCTTTGCATTATAGTTGGCCTGCTTAATTATTTACTTCCCCTTGGTAGCTGTGGCACTCCTCAAATGATCTTTTAATTGCTAGTCCTCCCCCCCCAAAGGAAGTAATTAATCCTTTTCCCCCCCTTTTGTGGCCAAAGAAAACTCCATTTTAAAAAAATGCTTCATGATTGTAATTTAGCAATTGCTAAGTGATGATCATTTAAAAAAAATAAAATCATGGAATTAATGAGCAATCACTTTGGTCCCAGTAATTAACCCTCCCCTCGGCCCGAGATAATAAGAACAAATAATTATGGATTGACTTGGGAAGGGCTGTGCCCGCCTTGAATGAAAACGAGATAATTAATTAATCAGGGGAAGGCTGCAAAAATTTCAGTTTTAAAAGCACAGCAGTCCTGAAATAACCTGGTCGTATATTATCTACCTCCTGCCAACCTAGCAGTTTGAAAGCACGAAATTGCAAGTAGATAAATAGGTACCACTTCGGTGGGAAGGTAACAGCGTTCTGTGCGCCTTGGTGTTTAGTCATGCTGGCCACATGACCACAGAAACATCTTCAGACAGCGCTGGCTCTTTGGCTTTGAAACGGAGATGAGCACCGCAATCCTAGAGTCGGATTCGACTGGCTTTCGAGCAAGGGAACCTTTACCTTTATGTTATCTGCCTATATTAGATAGCTGGGTGCTGCAATTGCACTTTAAATCGCTACACTGGGAAACACTGGAATGTGACAGGTAGGTAACTACATGTTTTGGATTCTTTGTACAAACTGAAGAATGAACAATCTCCATTCCAGACAAGATGTCTAGCGTGGAATAGGGTTACCAGGTCTGGCTTGCGGAATTCCTGGAGATTCTGGGGGCGGAGCCTGAGGAGGGCAGGGTTTGGAGAGGGGAGGGACTTAAGTGAGGTATAATGCCAGACAGTCTACCTTCCAAAGCAGCTATTTTCTCCAGGGGGATTGGGCTCTGTCACCTGGAGATCAGCTGTAACCCCAGGAAACCTCCAGTCACCACCTGGAGGCTGTATGTCAAAGAGAGCTCACGGGAGGAGATTGTATCAATATATAAACACTCCGTGAATAAATTACGAACAAAAGCAGAAAGATTGTATTGTACAAATCCACTCAAACAGTTCAAATTCCTATTGCGTTAGTATGTAGCAAATATGTTGTAAATAATGATGTAGTAAATACGTTATAGCAAAGGTTTCCCTTACTCGAAAACCTCCCCAACAAAAAATAGAAGATAACCCTAGGCTGCACCATGATCAATTTGCACTAGTATTATAAATTTTTTAATACAAATCTTCATTCATTTTTTTTCTTTTCACCCTTTTCCCAACTTTGTGGTGCCCCCTTTGGCCCTGGTGCCCTAAGGCACGTGCTCAGTCTGCTTAACGGTTAATCTGCCACTGATTAGCCACAAGTTATAGATGGAACACTATGTCTGGGGCACTATGTTGTGGTGCTTGGGGGGCAACAGTGGGAGGGTTTCGGGAGTTCTGGCCCCACTGGTGGACCTCCTGGTGGCACCTGGTATTTTTGGCTACTGTGTGACACAGAGTGTTGGACTGGATGGGCCATTGGCTTGATCCAACATTGGCTTCTCTTATGTTCTTATGCATGGAGCAGTGATGCTCTGTATTCTTGGTGCTTGGGGGATAACAGTGGGAGGGCTTCTGGAGTTCTGGCCCCACTGGTGGACCTCCTGATGGCACCTGGTATTTTTGGCCACCGTGTGACACAGAGTGTTGGACTGGATGGGCCATTGGCTTGATCCAGCATGGCTTCTCTTATGTTCTTATGGACATAAGAACATTTGCCCAGCAAGCAAGAATCAGCAGAGGACACTTTTCCAGGCATGCAGGTGCAGAGAATGCGGAAAGCTGTACCTCCTGTTTTTGACCAGTCTGTTTGTATATCATTGTAATCCTAAGAAGTTGCAGTGGATTTAGATATCAGTGGATTAACTGTTTAGGATGACACTGTGTGTCCCTCAAATCACGTGTATAACGTTTTACCCTCTTTAGGAAACCCCTGGAATGTAACACCTGTAATGGCACATCTCTGTACTCCTCTAAAAGGACGCATGTTGTGTGGCTTCCTTGTATTCCTTAGCATTTCCCAATGGTTTTCGCTGCCACCAAAGGCTCTCTCTCTCTTTAAACTTCCTAGTTTAACCCAGAGAACAGGATGGCTTAGTTATATTTGGTGGAATGACAGAACGGTCAGCGCATGGGGGTGGCTGTGAGGAAAAAGGGGATCCTGTAGTCTAAGCAAAATGGCTGTTTTTACTTAAAAAGAAATAGAGTTTATTTGGAAGTATGAACAGCGTAATGGTTTCACTGTGTCTCAAAAGTGTAATGGTTTCCTTATGACTACTAGTTTCCTGGTTGAAAGATAGCTCTCCTTCCTTCCTTCCTTCCTTCCTTCCTTCCTTCCTTCCTTCCTTCCTTCCTTCCTTCCTTCCTTCCTTCCTTCCTTCCTTCCCCCCAAACAGACCTAGTCACAAAGAATTATTTTCACCATTTGCTAGTAAAGGTAAAGGTTCCCTTGCTCGAAAGCCAGTCGAATCCGACTCTCGGGTTGCAGTGCTCATCTCCGTTTCAAAGCCGAAGAGCCAGCGCTGTCCGAAGACGTTTCCGTGGTCATGTGGCCGGCATGACTAAACACCAAGGCGCACGGAACGCTGTTACCTTCCCACCGAAGTGGTACCTATTTATCTACTTGCAATTCCTTGCTTTCGAACTGCTAGGTTGGCAGGAGCTGGAACTAGAGACGGGAGCTCACTCCGTCATGCGGCACTCTCGGGTCTCGAACTGCTTAACTACTGACCTTCCACAGCCTGCAGTTCAGCGTCTTTACCACTTGAGCCACCGCAGCTCCTCACCATTTGCTACTTAGGCTAAAATCTTCCACACAAACTCCTCTCACCCTACAGCACCTCACAGTCTTCCTAAATCTCCTGTCCTTCTCCTCATTTCTTTTCCACACAAACCCACTGAACAAACCCAGACGGCTCCTCATCACCCCCCCGGGGTACAACTGCCATCCAATCATAAGACACTTCACTCAACCATCCAGCCCCCTCCCCCTTCTTACTGTAAAGCAGGGCTATTTTTGTAGAAAAAGCCCAGCAGAAATTCATTAGCATATTAGGCCACACCCCTGACAGTACAGCTCATTAGCCTATTAGGCCACACTCCCATGTTACCAGAAGTGTGGTCATCCAGCCACATCCACCTTTTGCTTCTTATTCTGTTTACACTGTTGTCAAAACCCAGGGCTTTTTTTTTTTGGAGCAGGAACTCCTTTGCATGTTAGGCCACCCCCCCCCTAATGTAGCCAGTCCTAATGAGTTCCTGCTGCTGGGTGTGGCCTGTTATGCTAATGAGTTCCTGCTGGGTGTGGCCAACTTGGGAGCCAGCCAGAACTCCGTTCCTGTGCATTCCCGCCCAAAAATAGCCCTGCTCTAAAGGCCTACATTTTAGATCATAGCAACATGCATTTAAAAATCCAAATTAAAACATAGAGATAAAACACACACAAAATATTTCCATATAAGGTCACCAGCTCTGGGTTGGGAAATACCTAGAGATTTTGGGGGCGGAGCCTGAGGAAGGTGGGGTTTGGGGAGGGGAGGGGCTTCAACGGGGTTATAACGCCACAGCGTCCACCTTCCAAAGTGGCCATTTTCTCCGGGGGGCCGATCTCTGTTGCCTGGAGGTCTTTCGTAATACTGAGAGACCTCCAGTCACCACCTGGAGGCTACCAACAAAAACGCGGTGTCTGCACAGTCCGAGGACCAAAAATTAGAACAGACTGTGCAGAAAGGTTGAAATGTGAAATAGTTTTTTTTTAATATACTCTTCTTCAAAATAACAAATCAGACAATATCAGGATGGAATAATTCCTCCGTAAACATATAGGTGCCCAATATCCAGATCATTCAACCGAAGTACATAACTCATACACAAAACCTACGCATTGTATAATTCTAGGATAAATACTGGATGCGGTTAGTAGCAGCGGAAGATTCAAATGAACGATCAGGGACAAGCGATTTCCAAAGAAGTCTCCTCTCAGCAATTACAAATAGGCAGTCAGGCGCAAACGGTCCCAAAAGAAAACTCTTCTCACGAGGGTGCTAGCTACAGTCTACCTCATTCCACTGTAAAGCTTTATCGAAGCAGAACCGATGCTGTTCTTTAAACACTTGTGAATGTTCAATATGGAATTACCCAAATAATTCAGAACTTCACAGACAGTTCGGTGCTTCATAAATGGCATAGCTCAATGGGGTTTAGGTAGGGGAGGGGGACCTTGGTAGGGTATAGGGCCACGCTGTCCGCCTTTCAAAGCAGCCATTTTCTCCAGGAGATGTGGAATACACATTTTTTGATAAATAAATAATATGTATGTATAAATGATCTTGAGCAAACTTCAGCGGACAGCGGAAGACAGGAGGGCCTGGCATAATCTGGTTCATGGGGTCGCGAAGAGTTGGACTCGACTGTGCGACTGAACAACAACATAAATGATCTATGTAGTCTGGGGGGTCAGCTGTGATTCTGGGAGTTCTCCAGCCCTGCCTGGAGGTTGGCAACCCTGGGGTGGAGCCTGGGGAGAGAGGAGGCTGGGAAGGGGAGGGGAGAGAGTAGAGTTCACTGGGTATGTGATGGTTTGCCTGCTGAAGGTGTTCTTTCCTCCAGGGGGACTGACCTCTGTAGTCGGGAGATCAGCTGTGATTCTGCAAGAACTCAAGGCCCCCTCCAGGAGGGTGGCAGCCCCGCAAAGCTGACTGCAAAAGCAGATGGTAACACCGGAGCCGCCCAGATGAATCAGCATCCCAGAATATTCTAAAAGACATGATTGCATCCCCTCCCCAATCATGGCTCATGCCTCCGTTCATTTGCCTGGGCCAGTACAGACCAATGCTCCCTCCGAGCCATGGAGTCTCGAGAGCAAAAATTCTACTTTGCGAGCTACCGGCATTAAAGTTGTGAGCGAGCGATTCGGCTGCTGCAGGAATTCGTTTGCTCTGGAGCCCTCCTTCCTGAGCTAAGACAAAAATGTGTGAGCCGGAGGCTAAAAAATACTGTGAGCTAGCTCACGCTTACTCAGCTTAGAGGGAACACTGGTACAGAAACACCCCCCCCCCCAAACCAAGGAGTTTTAATAAAAATTCGATGTATCGAGCCTACCCCAATAGCTGCTAAAATTGGCGCCTGGTAGATCCATTTGATGTCTCCAGCGCTGAGTTCCCAGCACCTGTGAAACCAAGATTTCCGCATAAGCAATGTGAAGCAGGAATAAATTATCCCGGAGAGTATATTCATTGTGTGACTGGGAGGAGTTACTTTCCCTTTTGGAGTGTGCATGGAATGAGATGTCTCTGGTTTTGGGCTTTTGAAAAGATTTCAAAGGTCCTTCAGCATTAATAAAGCAGTTCAGATTTGGGGAAGAGGCTGGCAATGGGTATTATGCCAAGCGTTAACATCAGGATTTCCAGCTCTGGGTTGGGAAATACCTGGAGATTTGGGGGTGGAGCCTGAGGAGGGCGGGTTTGAGGGAGGGGAGGGCTTTCAGTGGGGTATAATGCCATAGAAGCCGCCTTCCAAAGGGGCCATTTGTTCCAAGGGAACTGATCTCTTGTCACCCGGAGACCAGTTTTAATCCCAGGAGATCTCCAGACATAATGTGCCCCTTGCATTGCAATTTCAGGCAACTCTGTTGCAGGCCAAAGATCAGTAGTATTCACAACTGCACATTGGATTCCCACCTTGGGTGTGTGTGTGTGTGTGTGGATGACAAACACACCCCCTCATTGTCTCCCAGAGGAAAATTCTGTTGGAAGTTCCAGGTGCGATGTCCCCTATCTCAGACCTCCAGAAGAAATTGGCAAGAGAGACTAGATAGCTAGATAGGCACATTAACCTTTCCTTCCTGTGTTTACTCTTCTGCCACTGGCCCCTTTGAAATGTAGATTGTGTTCTCAGGGACAATTTTCCTTCCCTCCATTCACTCTCTGGGACAAAGGTCCCCCTTCTCCCTGCACAAACCAAGAAGGACGAAATTCTCCTCAGTCACCGTGGCTAGTAGCCATTGATAGACTTATCTTCCTTACCTTTGGGGAGGAGGATGAACTATTAATGCTGAAACATGTTGGTGGCTAGATTTTTGCATTTTTACTGTTCTCCCAACAGAAGCCGGGGAAATGGAATCATATCTATCACACAATTTTGGCACAAATTGACCGCCCATCGCAGCTAATCAGTCTCTGCAACAAAGCTGTTGCTGTCTGTGAGAGCCCCCTCAGTCTGAACAGAGGATAAAGTTATGATATTCTTTTTATTGTTCTGAGAACCAGTGTGGTGTAGTAGTGGTGATAGTTACAGACTATATTGTAGGAGAACCAGGTTCGAATCCCTACTCTGCTACAGAAGCTTGCTGGGTGATCTTGGGCCAGTTGCCCTCTCAGCCTAATCTACCTCACAGGGTTGTTGTAAGGATAAAATGGAAGAGGAGTGAACTGTGTAAGTCACTGTAGGCCCACACTGGGGAGAAAGGCGAGGTATAAATGAAGTAAATAAAAATAAATAATACATAATAACAGATCTATTGCTAAACTTTTATTTCTTTTTTAAATTGCACCTTAAGCAGATCTCTGGAGAAATTCCCTGACCAAATAAACAAACATGGCCGTCCTTTTTAGACATTTCTTAAACACACAACCGGCAGCCCCGAGTCTTCGGCAGCAAATTTCGTCGCTAGCAATTCGTTATGAGTGAAAGTTTCAAAAGACTCCGAGAGACTGTAACATTTTTGAACAGGTGACGTTCAATTTAACCCTCCGGCAATTAATGAACGGATGAAAGGAAGGCTCTGTGAGGAGATGTACCCTTTCCCTCACATCATGAAGCAGGAAAAGGAGACCTGTCGCTTCCACTCGTTAGTAATCATCGGGAGCAATTCACAAGGACGAAGGGAGTGTGCTCCTCAGACCCGGTTGCCTCATTAATAGTTGTTTGCTTAAGGCTGCGGGTTTTGTGGTGACATTTCTTTCCTGCGGATGCACCTTCAGGGCACAGCAACTGAGGGGGAGAGGCGGTTATTACCGGCAGCTGAACACCCTGTTCATCATCTGGGTCTTGCTCATTTTTCTTACCTGCGACTCACGGAGACATCACTGCAGCAAAAGAAAGGGGATGTGCCAAGCGGGAGGGGACCGGAATGCCGCTAATAATTTTCAGGAAACCAGCGAGGGGGATTTGTGTCGCCCGTCAACTAACGTGCCTAGTATCCATCACCCAAGAGCCCTTCGGTATCAATCCTTGGCCCTGTTCTTAACAAAAAATATTGACCATACGATGTTGCTTATCGCATTGTAGGAGAAGAACAGGTGGCACCGCTGTCAGAGTTCTAAAATGAAGCCATCGAAAGAGGCTGGCAGGCAGCTCGATTCTCCTCAAGACAGCGAAGCACGACAGCGCTTGGCTCAAGGAGCAGATCTGCTCCTTCCTGCACCGTTCTTCCCATAAAGAAGAAGAAGAAGAAGAAGAGTTTGGATTTATACCCCACCCTTCACTGCCCAAAGGCGTCTCAGAGCGGCTGACAAACTCCTTTCCCTTCCCCTCCCCACAACAGGCACCCTGTGAGGTAATTGGTGGGGCTGAGAGAACTTCTGACAGAAACTGTCCTTGAGAGAACAGCTGTGCCAGAGCTTGTGACTGACCCAAGGTCACATCAGCAGGTGTAAGTGGAGGAGTGGGGAATCAAACCTGGTTCTCCCAGATAAGAGTCCGTGCACTTAACCACGACACCAAACTGTTGCAGAGAAGGAAGGCGGGTAGTCGTCACGGCACAAGGATCGCACGAAGGACCTCATTACGAAGTAAACTTTGTGACCTCTGCCTGAGGGAGATCAGCAAGGCAACCCTGCTCGAAATGGGCACTACTTCCAAGGTGTAATATTCATTAAGTTAAAAAAAAAAGTAAGCATTTTTTTTTACTTCAAAATGTCACAAATATATATTACGGTGCCATGCCGTTTAGCACACTTTACGCAAATGCACTTCTGCTTAAGAGTTTACAAGTGTATCGTGAAATTGCTCGTATCATTTTTTTCTGGCCCTGACCTGGATGGCGCAGGCTAGCCCGATTGTGTCAGATCTCAGAAGCTAAGCAAGGTCGGCCACAGTTAGAACTTGGATGGGAGACCACCAAGGAAGTCCAGGGAGACAAACCACCTCTGATCACATGAGCTGACCTGGATGGCCCAATCTTGTCAAGTCTTGGGAACTAAGCTGTGTTAGCCCAGGTTAGTATTTGGATGGGGGACCTCCAAGGAACTGTAGAACCATAGATCATAGAATCGGAAGGGACCTCCAAGGTCATCTAGTCCGACCCCCTGCACAATGCAGGAAATTCACACATACTCCCTCCCCCCCCCCGTCCACACACACCCAGTGACCCCTGCTCTATGCCCAGAAGATGAAACAAAAACCTCCAGGATCCCCGGTCAAACTGGCTTGGAGAAAAATTGCTTCCTGACCCCAGAGTGGCGATCAGCATTTCCCTGGTCGTGTAAGAAAGGGCCACAAGAACTAACCACTGATGGAACCCTTCCCGCCCTCCCTCTCATGATCTGCCTAAGGTCACAGAATCAGCATGGCTGTCAAGATGGCCATCTAGCCTCTGTTTCAAAACCTCCAAAGAAGGAGAGCCTGCCATCTCCCAAGGAAGCCTGTTCCACTGAGGAACCGCTCCGTCAGGAAGTCCTTCCTACTGTTTAGCCAAAAACTATTCTGATTTAAATTCAACCCACTGGTTCCGGTCAGACTTTCTGGGGCAACAGAAAACACCATCCTCTATATGACAGCCCTTTGAGTCCTGGAAGACGGTTCTCATATCACCTCTCAGTCGTCTCCTCTCCAGGCTAAACGTACCCAGCTCCTTCAGCCTTTCCTCATAGGACTGGGTCTCCAGACCCCTTCCCATCTTCGTTGCCCTCCTCTGGACACGTTCCAGCTTGTCTAGATCCTTCTTACATTGTGGTGCCCAGAAGCTTCCGTGCAGAAGCAGGTGATGGCAAACCACCTCTGAATGTTTCTTGCCTTGAAAAACCTAAAGGGTCACCATAAGTCGGCTGCAAGTTGAAGGCACTCTACACACACCCATCTTTTTTTTCTCCCTCAGTAAAATGGCACAAAATGGAAGCGTTTCAACACCGCTCATTTGGTATGCAGACAGAGGGAAGACCCTCACTCCCAAATCAAACTCAGCTGCCAGAGCCCCAACAACCCTAGCTCTCGGGGACGTTTTTGTATGATTCATTTACTTAGAGAATGTCTATGCCTCTGCCAGTAGAAGGGGATGTTGAGCATAGCAAGCGACAAACTGGAGATCTAATTTCATCCGAAGAGTTTATGGAGCCCAGGAAGCTTGAAGGCCAGAAGTTTAAGGAAAAAGAGAAAAGAAAGAAGAAGGATTTCATCTTTAAAATAAAGAAACTTCTGAAGAGACACGCCAGCAGGGAGGAAGATGCAGTATTCCAAACTGGGACAAGCGAAGAAGACAGCAGCCCAGGGGAAAGTGGTGATGGAACGGAAGACTTCAAAGTTAAAATGGACTCAATCCATAACTGGAAGAGATTTAAAAAGAAGATACTTTGAGGACTGTTCGTGTAACATCTGGAAGGAGCTGTTTAATTACTAACCCCAATGGACTTTACTAACTGCATTAACAGAGTGACTTTGGACTTCGCAATAGTTAAAAAGATCTTCTAACCATGATAGATGCCAAAATTGGTATTGGTTATTAACCTAAACTAACCCTCACTAACAGGAAAAATTTCACTCCATCTTTTTCTTTCTCCATCTGTCTACCCTTCCCGTTTCTTATAAAAAGAATAAAATTCTCTCTTTTTTAAGAGAGTTTAAAAAAAAAAAAAAGAGAGAATGTCTACGCCTTCACTCTGGAGAAACTGCCTGAGCCGGCTCACAAATATAAAGCATAATGGTTGTAGTCACGCACGTGAAATAAAGCGCGGGGGGGGGGGGCAGTGTTCCCTCTAAGCTGAGCTAGTGTGAGCTAGCTCACAGTTTTTCAGCCTTTGGCTCACACAATTTTGCCTTCGCTCAGGAAGGATGGGCTCCAGAGCAAACTAACTGATGCAGCAGCCAAATCGCTCGCTCACAACTTTAATGCCAGTTGCTCACAAAGTAGAATTTTTGCTCACAAGACTCCACAGCTTAGAGGGAACATTGGGGGGGGGGACGAGAAGCGAGGCTGTTCCCTCCGGAGGAATTTGACCCGCAGTTGTGCGATCACACAGTCCTTGGAAGCTGCGGGGGCAGCCCGCCACTGCGTGATCAGATGCAACTGCGGGTTTGTTTCTGGTGTGCTTCAATGAGGAATCGATGAATCGCACCTCTGCACTGAGGGCTCCCTATGGAGTGTATGATGATGTGCATACTGAGAAGGGGGGAAAAAACAATGACATGGAGTCGGGATGGCGTGATCAGATCACCCTGATGCCATGAGAGCGCGCTGGAGCAATCAAACAGGGGAAGGTCCGTCTGTGGCCCCTAGCAACCCATTTGCTACTGGACTTTCCCCGGTGCCTGTTTACTCCACTTCTGCGGCAGAGCAACACGGGTTGCCCGACGGCTGCAGGGCACTTCCCAGATGTTGTTGTTGTCTGATCGCACCCTTTAAACCCACCCGGCATTCGTACCTATGTTGGGGCTAATTGTGCGTATGATCACAGCCAATAGAAACATAAAGCATCAAATAAGTCTGAACAGTGAAAAGCCAGCATTTCGAAATACAGCCAGAGCATAAGATCAACAAGAAAGACTGAGCCACTTAAATTCTCAGGCTAAAAGCAGACAGCCCTGACCTGGACGGCTCAGGCTAACCCGATCTCATCAGATCTCGGAAGCTAAGCAGGGTCAGCCCTGGTCAGTATTTGGATGGGAGACCACTAAGTAAGGCCACAAAGGAAGGCAATGGGAAGCCACCTCTAAGAACATAAGAGAAGCCAGTGTTGGATCAGGCCAACGGCCCATCTAGTTCAACCTCTGTCACACAGCGACCAAAAATACCAGGTGCCATCAGGAGGTCCAGCAGTGGGGCCAGGACACTAGAAGCCCTCCCACTGCTGCCCCCCCACCCCAAGCACCAAGAGTACAGAGCCTCACTTGCCCCAGACTGAGAGTTCCTGTCTATACCCTGTGGCTAACAGCCACTGATGGACCTCCTCTCTGTATGTTTATCTAATTCCCTCTTGAAGCCGTCCATGCTTGTAGCTGCCACCACCTCCTGTGGCAGTGAATCCCATGTGTGAATCACTCTTTGGGTGAAGAAGGACTTCCTTTTATCCGTTCTAACCCGACCACTCTGAATGTCTCTCGCCTTGAAAACCCTGCAGGGTTAGTATAAATCAGCTGCAGCTTGATGGGGGGGGTGCCTTTGTCGTGGTCTGCCCACACCTCTAATTTCTCTGGAGCTATTTGTTCCAGAGAGGTGCTACCAGACATGTCACCCCATTCCTGCCTCTGAGGGATGGGACCTTGGGAGCAGTGTAGGTGGAAGTCAAGTCTGCAGTGGGAGGATTCTGCTGTCCCACTGCAGACTCGACTTCCACATATACTGTTCCCAAGGTCCCATCCCTCAGAATCAACATTACAGGGATCTTTGGAGGGGGGGAATGCCAGAGGAGGGAGGAAACAAAGAACTCTCGTCCTGCTGGCAGAATTCCCTTCATTCAGCCAGTTTGGTGCAGTGGTTAAGTGCGTGGACTCTTATCTGGGAGAACCGGGTTTGATTCCCCACTCCTCCACTTGCAGCTGGCTGGATGACCTTGGGCAAGCCGTAGTTCTGGTAAGAGCTGTTCTTGAAAAAAGAGCAGTTTCTGTCAAGAGCTCTCTCAGCCCCACCTACCTCACAGGGTGTCTGTTGTGGGGAGGGGAAAGGAGTTTGGAAGCTGCTCTGAGACGCCTTTGGGCAGTGAAGGGCGGGGTATAAATCTAATCTCTTCTTCTTCTTCTTCTTCTTCAACGGAGATTCGCCAAACCATCAGTATTAGAAAACACCGATTAAAATGCTTTCAAAGCATGTCACTCATCGTTCAAAGAGTGATCATATTTCACATGAGCTGTTTGTCAAGAATCCCTTGGCAAGAATTTCCTCGGGGGGGGATACACACGTACTTCCCACCGATAAGCTGAGGCCCTTTAAATCTTTTAGCAGGGAGGGAGAGGGGTGACTGTGGCTTGGGGGCGGGGCTTCCCTCCCTGGCCAGCTGCTGGGGGGTGGATTAGAGCCCCCAGGAGTGGAGGAACCCCCACCTAGACCTGGGAGCCGGCAGCCATACTCTGTGCACATGGCCTTCCATGGAAACACATGTCTTTGCAGGACTCTCCTGCACAGACAATGCCCTCCTCCTCCTCCCACACACGTGACGCCAGACAAGCTGGCCATTTGTGACCGGGAAAGTGCTCTTTAGATTAGGCTTCTCTTTCTCTTCTTTCAACTGCAACCTGAATGTGAACTGGATCGAATAAATGTAAGTTTTACCTTTTTTTTGCAATATACTTCTCGGGAGATTTATTTCCTGCACTCCGTATCACACTTCTGCGGCTGGACCAAACTCTGCTCTGTTAACCAAATATCCCAATGCCCAGCCGGGGGCTTTCAAGGCAAGTGAGAAGCAGAGGTGGTTGGCCCTTGCTTTTAACTCCGCTTCTGCAAGGCGCTTCCCAGACATTGTTGTCTGATCGCGCCCTTTAAATCCGCCCAGCATTCGCACCTATGTTGGGTCTAATTGTGCGTATGATCACAGCCCAGGCTGGAGCAAGCCAAGGCCTGCAGTGTGATGTGGCTGTGAAGAAAGCGAATGCAATCTTAAGATGCATTAACAGAAGCACTGTGTCCAGATCATGGGAGGTGGTAGTTCCACTCTATTCTGCTATGGTCAGGCCTCACCTGGAGTCCTGTGTCCAGTTTTGGGCACCACACTTTAGGAAGGATGTTGACAAGCTCGAGCGTGTCCAGAAGAGGGCAACCAGGATGGTGAGAGGGTTGGAATCCAAGTCTTATGAGGAAAGGCTGAAAGAGTTGGGTATGTTTAGCCTGGGAAAGAGGAGGCTTAGAGGGGACATGATTGCAGTCTTCAAGTATTTGAAGGGCTGTCATGTAAAAGATGGAGCAGATCTATTCTCTCTTGCTCCGGATTGCAAGAGTAGATCTAATGGGTGGAAATTACAAGGGAGTCATTACTGGCTAAATATCAGGAGGAACTTCCTAACTGTAAGAGTGGTTGAGCAGTGGAACAGCCTGCCTCGGGAGATGTGGTGGATGCTCCTTCCCTGGATGTTTTCAAGCGGAGGCTGGATGACCATCTTTTGGGTATGTTGTAGGTCTGTAGGGCTATCTTTTGGCTATGCCCCTGCAGAGTGCAGGGGGTTGGACTAGATGACCTGCAAGGTCCCTTCCAACTCTAACATTCTATGATTCTATGGCCTTATATAATAGAGAGTAAAATCTGTTGATGCTGCAAGAACTACTCAGATGACATATGTACACAGAAAAACTGCTATGCAGATTCTGTTTTGGAGAGTAAGGTTATGCACACCTTAGGAGTAGGGTAGCTGCCTTCCAACCCAGACAACATCCCTACATCTTCAAATCGGGTTGCCAAGTCCTTAGTGCCCCAAAGACTGAGACCCAAGAGACGGATTGAAGAAGAAAAAGAGCTGAGTTTATACCCCGCCCTTCACTCAGCATCTCAGAGCGGCTTACAGTCTCCTTTCCCCTCCTCTCCCCACAACAGACACCCTGTGAGCAATGCTCCCTCTAAGCTGTGGAGTCTTGTGAGCAAAAATTCTACTTTGTGACCTACTGGCATTAAAGTTGTGGGCTGCTGCATGAATTAGTTTGCGCTGGAGCCATCCCTCCCTGAGTTAAGATAAAAAAGTATGAGCCGGAGGCTAAAAAAACTGTGAGCTAGCTCACACTAACTCAGCTTAGCGGGAACACTGCCTGTGAGGTAGGGGGGGGCCGAGAGAGCTCTGAGAGAAATGCTCCGAGAGAACTGTGACTGACTCAAGGTCACCCAGTTGGCTCCATGTGGAAGAGTGGGGGATCAAACCTGGTTCTTCAGATTAGAGTCCGTCGCTCTTAACCACTATACCAAACTGCTGTCGTGCTGATCGGCCCGATTTCCACACGCCACTAACTCTAATGTGTGTCTTTGGATGAATTCTCCAGATCGCTCCAAGAGGATGAAGTCTGAAGATCGCTTCCAACACATTCCTTACTGCAGCAACTCACGGATCTGAAGAAAGGAACAGAGTGCTCTCCAGGTTACCAGCCGTGTTCCTTAAAGCAACCCTGCTGTGTAGTCCATTCATGTCACCATTCTGCAAACAGGGGCTCAGGTCAAGTGAAAAAGAGGAGAGACATAGCTTATGAGGAGCTTCCTCCCAGAAGCCACCTTCTTCTAGGAGACCTGGGAGCAAAACTCCAGAGACCTGTCAGGGTGACGCTTTAGCCTCTCCAGTGGAAGGCAGAGAGAAGGGCCAGACATCTTGTCCTCAGGTTTGTTTCTGAACCTCCTGTAGCTAAGAGAGAGCCATCTAAGAGAGAGCTGAGAGCCAGTTTGGTGTAGCGTGGGCTCCAATCTGGGAGAACCGGGTTTGATTCCCCAGTTTTCCACATGCAGCTGCTGGTGTGACTTTGGGTCAGTCATAAATTATTTCAGAGCTGTTCTCTCAAGGGCAGTCCTCAAAAGAGCTCTCTCAGCCCCACCTACCTCACAGAGTGACTTTGGTGGGGAGGGGAAGGAGATTGTAAGCCGCTCTGAGACGCCTTTGGGTAGTGAAGGGCGGGGTATAAATCCAATCTCCTCCTCCTCTTCCTCCTCTCCTCCTCCTTCATAAGAAGGGATGTTCTTAGACTTCACTTCCCTGGGAAAGCTGAGCCAGCAAGCAGTCTGAAGCATGAAGTAAAGGGCTTAATGCATTTCCCCCCTCAAGGGATGTGGTCTAAACACTGTCAATTCATTTGAACGATTTTCCGCACATCATAGCATCTTGTCAGTTTCTCGGGTGCTTGCTGTTGCTTCGTCCCAATGATTGATCATCTGGATGCAAATATACCTTCTACGTGAGAAGAATTCATTCTATAACCTTGTTCCCCAGGAGAAGGCCTGCTATGCTATCCTTTAAAAAGGCCTGAGTTTGGCATCATACAGGCTCGGAATCGAGACAGAAAACAACTGTGTACAACAATGATAATGCAATCTAGAAGGATTTCATTAAGTAAATAAAGATACAATGTATAATACAAAAAAACCTGACTGTGGCCCAGGACAGACTGGCAATTTGCCCCGGTAGCCAGTCGCGGCAAAAAAACCCTGGATTAAACAATACCGGGTTTTCCCGTCCACACAGCGGGGGCCACTGCCGGAAGATACAGGACGGAGGCACGCGGGAGCATTCAGACTGCCGCGCTGGAGGCGTGCTGTATTCGCCATTTCCCCATTAATTCGGCTGTGGGTGTATGTGCGCATAAGCGCATTTTGCCGATTTTTTTTTTTTGCCCTGCAACGCCGGCACCGCATTGGGCAGTGGAGTGGAGCGCAGCCAATCACACCGCTGCTGCCTCATGCCCAACGTGGGTTGCTCCCGGCTTTTCGGCTGCACGTTCAGACTCCCCGGAAGTGGAGAAACGCGCGACGAACGCAGGCTTTCAAGATTTGCGAAGGCTTTTATCAGGTGTTTTTTTAATCTGGCAGTGAAGCGCGAGAGCACCGGTAGGCTACGGGTGGGGGACGCCAGGCAGATGTGCCTGTGTGAACATTCCATTTACTCCGGTATCGAATCGTTGTCAGCCCGGGTCCCATCCCGGGGCAAATTGCCAGTCTGTCCTCGGCCTGTGTCTAATTTTCATTCACTCAGCGAAGTCTCCGGATTATTATCTTCGTTTCGGATATCATCTTCCAGAATATCATAATATTGTAAAACATCAAGTTCAGAACATCTGAGTTCTTCAGTCAGCTTCTACATTCATTCCAAGTCGTTGCAAAGTACTAAAAGACATTATAAAGTTTCGCAAAGTGGGCCACCAGTAACGCGTTGTGCACGGAGCTACCCAGATTAGCATTACAGAGAGTAGTTCTGTGCACAATGAGATATTCGGAACTTGATGTTTTACAATATTGTGATATTCTGGAAGAAGATACCCAAAACGAAAATAATAATCCAGAGACTTCATTGAATGAATGAAAATCAGACACAATCAATTTTTTTTGTATTAGACACTGTATCGTTATTTGCTTAATGAAATCCTTCCAGATTGTATTGGCATTGTTGCACGCAGTTGTTTTCTGTCTCGATTCCCTTCACTGATTGTGTGATCCTTTGCTATATTGTTCATACAGGCTGGACAAAATGGACCCCACTTGGCGGAAATAGCCTGACTTGATGAGATTGATATGCTGGGACCCCCATGGTCTAGAAATGCTTTGAACATTATCAAGAGCCACGTGAGATGTGAATTCAGCTACATGGAGGAGGGGCGGGACAGAAGGAGATGAAGAGGCTGTGACTGTCCTATAGATAATAAAAAGTGGGAGGAATGGAATAGTGGCTAATCAATGTGAAGTTTCCTTCTATCTGGAATGTGAGGGCATCAATTTTTTTGTATATATGTATGTGTGCCATGGCAACCTCTGGTGATCGTGTCTGCACTTGGAAGTCATGGTGACCTCTGGTGACTGACCCCTACTGGGGGCCTGGAGGATATTCAGAGAGGTGGCTGAATAAAACCTGCCCCCGCCTCCTGGCTCTGGTATTGCAAGGAGGTCTCCCATCCAAGTACTTGCCAGAGTCGACCCTGCTTAGCTTCCAAGATCTGATGAGATCAAGCTTACCTGGGCTATCCAGGTCAGGGTCAAGGGCATCATTTTGAAAGATGGGGACCACCTGTCCCATCACCTGTAGAGATGCAGGAAGTCAGTTGCAATTTCTGTTTCTGTCCATAGGTGGCGCCCTCCTTCAGTTTGACAACTCCTGCTGCCATATATTTTAAAAAATTGCAAAAGACCGTCTGTGTCTACAGGTATAAATAAGCACATTAGAAGAAACAGGTGCAATGAGCAGATTGCATAATGAGAAGGATGACAAGAACAATAACTGTACGCATGAAAACACAGAGACAACAGAGAAAGGATAAGTATAGTTGGCCAATACATCCCTGGATTCACCACATACGTGTTAGGCTACCTTCACATAAGGTGGAACAAAATGATACTCTAAGGTGGCGGTCACATGTGCGAGATACAGTGTGGGGGGGGAGTGAGGCTATTTCCTCCGGAGGAATATGACCCGCAGCTGCGCGATCACACAGTCCGTGGAAGCTGCGGGGGCAGCCTGCCACTGCATGATCAGACACACCGCAGGTGAGTCGGGGTTTTTTTTGCCATTTGTTTCTGATTCCCTGCAACGGGGAATTGATGAATCGCATCTCTGCACTGAGGGCTCCCTATGGAGTGTGTGATGATGTGCATACTGAGAAGGGGGGGAATGGCACTGGGATGGCCCGATTAGACCATCCCGACACCATGGGAGTGTGCTGGCACAATCAGAGAGGGGAAAGTCCGTCTGTGGCCCATAGCAATCTGTTTGCTATCGGACTTTCCCAGTGTCTTTTAACTCCACTTCTGTGGTGGAGTGAAATGGGTTGCTGATGGGTGTGGGGCGTTTCCCAGATGTTCACGTCTGATCACACCCTTTAAATCTGCCTGGCATTCGTGCCTATGGCAGGGCTACTTATGTGTGTGATTGCAGCATAAGGGTCCAGAAAGAAGAAGAAGAAGAAGAGGAGGAGGAGGAGGAGGAGGAGGAGGAGGAGGAGGAGAAGGAGGAGATTGGACTTATACCCCGCCCTTCACTGCCCAAAGGCGTCTCAGAGCGGCTTACAAACTCCTCTCCCTTCCCCTCCCCACAACAGACACCCTGTGAGGTAATTGGTGGGGCTGAGAGAACTTCTGACAGAAACTGTCCTTGAGAGAACAGCTGTGCCAGAGCTTGTGACTGACCCAAGGTCACATCAGCCGGTGCAAGTGGAGGAGTGGGGAATCAAACCCAGTTCTCCCAGGTAAGAGTCCGCGTGCTTAACCACTACACCAAACTGGCTTCGCGATAAATATTCGATGTTCCATTCTCATATGGAATTGAAGGCATAATTTGGAATGTTGGGATGTTAAAAGGCTACGCATAGAATGGGAAGGAGGAACCGTTGACCACAGAGCTCCAGAACATACTGTTATCGGCTGCATCACCTGAGGTTTGTAGAGGCTGATTGAGGTCCATATCACCACTCTGCATACGTTTGCTAACAGCATTGGTGTTACAAGCCACAAAGATGGATGCCTTTCTTATGGAATGTACAGTAATGCCTTCTGTTGGCTACATTTTTTGAGTTTTGGAAGTCACGAAAACGCCACTACGTCAACAATGATTTGGAGATTTTCCCCACCTTGACTATGCACTTGAAGGCAATAAAGAAGGACTCAGATTTTTGGGAAGGGCAAGTTCTTCTAATGTAAATGTGCCAGGTTCTGCAACGATCCAAAGTATCTGAAGAAGTGCGCTTATACCTTGGATAAAACTTTGTTGGCCTTAAAGGAAAGGTCCCACTGGACTCAAACTTTGCTCTTCTGTTTCAGAGCAACATGGCCACCCGTCCGAATCCATCCAAAGTGTATTGGTTCTTCTCCTTTGGATTGTCTGGGCTTTGGAGAAAACGAAGGTAAGCTGATTGCTTAACTGTTGTGGAAGGCTGAGCTGAATGCCAGAATAAATGAAATGTCATAGCAAGGAGAAGTACCACTTAATCTTTGTGAAATATAAAAAGACCCATGTGAATGGAGAGTGTGTTGATGTCACAGACTCTCTTAGCTGAAGTAATTGACACCAGAAATAAAATGTTAAAGGTAAGGTGTTCTAGAGGCACTTCTTGCAAAGGTTCAAACAGAGACTTGTTGAGGACTTGAAGTACAACAATGAAGCCTCCAAGACAGAAAATGAGGTATCATTGGAAGGTAAGACAGAGAAACGATCTGAAGCTATTCTTAACCCAAGGATTTCTTTTCAGAGGAATGCTGTCCTCCGTTGATACGATAGATGGAAGTCTGGCTATGGGCCTGTATAGAGTATTAAGTCTTAGGCAGGGATGCGGCAACTCACAAACAAAAGTTCATCATGAATTTTGGCCGGTTCGTGGTTCACGAAGCGATGTTCGCTAACTGAAGAACCTCCGCGAACTTCCACGAATTTTAAGGCAGTTCATTGCATCTCATGAACAGTGGTAAGCAGGGGTTTAAATGGCTTCAAGCCATTTAAACCCCTGCTCCTGCTTTTCATGAAAAACCGCTGAGTTGGCGGGGAGCAGAAAGCAAGGGTTTGAATGGCTCCGAGCCATTTATGGTGTCGGTGACCATGTTGTCTACTTCCAGAGTTGATTCCTCGGGTGGAGTTGGGAAAATGTCCACAGTTAGTAGCCTTGGACTCTGATCTGAAATTATATCTGTACCAGCTGGTTCTGTCATATTGACCTCGGAACCTTGGAAGAGTCCTCAGAACACCTGCTACCTTTGTTGTTGGCCTACTTCTTATTCTTTGTTTCAACAAGTAATTTATCGAATTTCTCTCCAAACAGTCTTCTCCAGAATATGGGGCACCAGCCAAGCTGATTTTGGTGGCTGCATCCACTGCCCAGTTCTGGAGCCAAAGACAGCACGTGGATGCTATAGCCCCAGAGGAGAATTTCATGGTGTTAATTAGTACCCCTGCCATAATTTTAGTACACAGCTGAGCCTGAAATCAAGGGGGCTACAGGGGCGTGGATCAAATATTAGGTCAGTAGCATTCATAGTGTGTGCCCAGAGCAAAATCTAACAGAGGTCGGGAAAGCCCACTCTTCCCTAACCTTCTCTTCAAAGATCTCAGGCAATGCAAATGTGTGGCATGGTTCTAAACCGGCAAAACATGTCTTTAATGCCCAGTGAGTCTTCACCTATGCCTTCCTTAGGTACCTATTCATTAGGCATCATGAATCTCAAGATGCTCACGGCTTTTACTAGTGTCAGTGTGTGCAAATTCTCTCTGGAAAAAAGCTTCCCATTCTTGCTTTCTCTGCTGAGGTGCTTTTTGGCCACTTCTGCACTGTCATTTTTGTCACTCAATGGTCCCTATTGCTTCAGGGTTTCCCCCCCACCCCCAATGTGTTGTGCTCTCTCTAGTAATTAAAAGACGCCTGCTCCTTTGGAGGAAAGCGATGGCAAACCTAAACAGCATGATAAAAAGCAGAGATATCACCTTGCCAACAAAAGTCCGCATGGTCAAAGCAATGGTGTTCCCCGTAGTAATGTATGGCTGCGAGAGTTGGACTATAAGGAAGGCCGAGCGCCGAAGAATAGATTCTTTTGAACTATGGTGCTGGAGAAGACTCTTGAGAGTCCCTTGGACTGCAAGGAGATCAAATCAGTCAATCCTAAAAGAAATCAACCCTGATTGTTCCCTGGAAGGCCAGATCTTGAAGCTGAA
Organism: Gekko gecko; assembly: GCA_029375565.1. Classification (NCBI taxonomy): domain Eukaryota; kingdom Metazoa; phylum Chordata; class Lepidosauria; order Squamata; family Gekkonidae; genus Gekko; species Gekko gecko. The sequence continues at coordinate 12,922,689 of JAPDNY010000003.1, read as the reverse complement.
GCTCAAATACTTTGGCCACCAAATGAGAAGGGAGCATTCACTGGAGAAGACCCTGATGCTGGGAAAGATTGAAGGTCAAAGAAGAAGGGGACACAAAGGATGAGACGGTTAGACAGTGTCATCGATGCAACGAACATGAAATTGAGCAAACTTCAGCGGACAGTGGAAGACAGGAGGGCCTGGCATGATCTGGTCCATGAGGTCGCAAAGAGTCAGACTCGACTGTGTGACTGAACAACAAAAAGTAGTCCCAGAAGGAGCAAAACGTGGAAAGGGGAGGGGAGAGACCCAAAGCAATAGGGACAATCGAGTGACAATAATGCGGACATGGCCTTTAAAAGAGAATTCTGTCCTAAATGTTCTCAGGGTCTTCTAAATCAGTAAGAGAAGGTTCTGACCCGTATGTGGGGAGAAAGTGCTCTGGGAGAAGGGCTTCCTTTCTGCGCTGCCTTAGTTGGTCTTATGTTCTTATACAAGCATGGGCGGCTTCAAGAGGGAATTAGATAAGCATATGGAGCAGAGGTCCATCGGTGGCTATTAGTCACAAGGTATAGATAGGAACTCTCAGTCTGGGGCAAGTGATGCTCTGTATTCTTGGGGCTTGGAGGGGGGGGAAACAGTGGGAGGGCTTCTAGTGTCCTGGCCCCACTGGTGGACCTCCTGATGGCACCTGGTATTTTTGGCCACTGTGTGACAGAGTGTTAGATTGGATGGGCCATCGGCCTGATCCAACATTGGCTTCTCTTATGTTCTTATGGTCTTATGGTCTTATGGTCATGAAGAGCCCAGTGTTAATGGGACAGAGGTTCTTAAGAGGACAGATGGGAGGGGGTGGGTAGAATTTGAGATAGTGTTCTGTCTGAAACATTTTCTCCCCCCTGGATTCTTACTTGGACCCCTGGGCCATTTCTTTCCCCCAAACCCATCTCCTTCCATATATCCCTGTGCACTAGGAATGTGAGAATCTGGTAGGAACAGCATTTTACTCTGGTTTCTTTGTGTGTGTCTGTGCAGAGGAGACAGTTATCTCAAGTTTACACATATTACCTTATTCCCTAGATTACCTAAATAGAAGAAGAAAAGAAGAATAGGTTTTTATACCTGTTTTTCTGCACATTAAGGACTCTAAGGCTGCAGTCTCACACACACTAAATAATTCACTTTCATTCCACTTTCAATGTACTTTGCAACTGGTTCTTGCCAGTTCACACAGTAAAATCCAGTAGAAAAGCACACTGGAAGTGGATTGAAAGAGGATTATTTAGTGTGTCTGACCTCAGCCTAAGAGTGGCTTGCAATCACTTTCCTTTCCCTTCCCTACAAAAGGCACCTTGTGAGGCAGGTGCAGCGGAGAGAGTTCTGAGAGAACTGGGACTGGTCCCAAGTCACCCGGCAGGCCTCATGTGGAGGAGCAGGAAATCGAACCTGGTTCTCCAGATTAGAGTCTGCTGCCCTTAACCACTGCACCACCCGAGCTCTCAAGAGTAGGTTTTAATACCTTGCTTTTCTCTCCCTTAAAGAGTCTCAAAGTAGCCTACGATTGCCTTCCCTTCCTCTCCCCACAACAGGAAACTTGTGAGGCAGGTGGTGCTGAAATATGGTAGCCAGTTCTGGGTTGGAAAGGATCTGAAGATTTTGGAGGGTGGAGCCTAGGAACAACAGGCCTTGGGAAGGGGGAGAGACCTCATCGTGGTAGGATGCCATAGTGTCCACCCTTCAAAGCAGCCATTTTCTTCAGGGGAATTGATCTCTGTAGTCTGGAGATGATTTGTAATTCCAGGAGATCTCCAGGCCCCACCTGGAGGCTGGCATCCCTACACGGGCCCCTCCTGCCCTGTGGCTTGGTTGCAGGGCCCAAAATCTCCAATCAAGAGGCCTCCTGTGTGGGAGTTGCCCAGCTGTGGGATTCTGCACTAACGTTACCTCAGACAATGACACCCAATAGGCAGGGGAAGCAACAGGAGGAGAAGGCAGGAAGGTGAGCCAAAGGTGTATTCCTTTGTTTTCACAGAGGTGAAAAGCGGACCAGGACAAAATGGGGGAAATTTAACAACCAGCCAGATGCACGGGAGAAAAGGCAGAGGTCTCAATTCTCCTTTTGGCTGTTATAGAGGCAGGAAAAGAGCTGAAGGAGAATGGTGAGAAGCCTTCACCAAGGTGGAAATTCCAGCCAACTTGGTGAGAGATTGAAAGATCACACAGGATTATGGGAAAGAAGAAGAAGAAGAAGAAGAATAGTTGTTTTTTTACCCTGCTCTTCACTACCTGAAGGAGTCTCAGAGCGGTTTACAATCGCCTTCCCTTCCTCTCCCCACAACAGACACCCTTTGAGGTAGGTGGGGCTGAGAGAGCTCTGAGAGAACTCTGACTGACCCAAGTTCACCCAGCCGGCTTCATGTGGAGGAGTGGGGAATCAAACCCGGTTCTCCGAGATTAGAGTCTACTGCTTTTAACCCCTGCACCAAGCTACCCACCATTCAAAATAATGCCCTTAGTTCCGGTTGAGAAATCGGAAAAAAACAAACAAACACTAAACTGAGATTACTGGGTTGAAATGGCATCACATACCTACCTTTTGTTTATGAAAAGTATGAATAATAAGTAGGAGAGAGGGGCCGTGGCCCAGTGGTAGAGCCTCTGCTTGGCATGCAGAAGGTCCCAAGTTCAATCCCTGGCATTGCCAGTTAAAGGACCAGGCAGTAGGTGATGGGAAAGACCCCTGCCTGTGACCCTGGCGACCCATTGCCAGTCTGAGTAGACAGTACAGACTTTGATGGCTCAGTGGTCTGATTCAGTATAAGGCAACTTTGTGCGTCCATGAGAAGGGTGGGACTGATTAGTCACATTGTTCCCTCAATAACCCCGCCTTTCTTGCATGACATTGTTAATTGACACGTCTCTTTTTATATGCATGCGTCTTGGTTTTGTTTTTAACCCCTTCCAAGATGTGTTTTTATACTGCTCTTGTTTTTGGTTGCTGGCTGCCTTGGTGGCCCCGATTGGGCTGAAAGGTGGGATACCAATCTCGTAAAATAAATAAAGAAGAAAATATCATCAGGAAGAAAAACAAACAAACAATTGGGTAAAACTGAATCGGCATGAGAAAAGTTTACATCTATTTTTGGTGTATCTGAGATACCCTCCCCCCGCACAAACGCAAAAGAGAATGGTGTAAAAACTTCACAGTGATATAAAATTTGTTACCCTTCTCTATGTACTTATACCATGATGACTGAGGGGGACCTCCACATTCAGAGGCACTAATTCTCTGAATCCCAGAGCCAGGAGGCAACATCAGGGGAAGGCCTCAGTCTCTCTGCCCTGTTGTTGGCCCCCCAGAGGAACTGGTTGGCCACTGTGTGAGAAGGGATGCTGGACTAGATGGACCACTGGTCTGATCCAGCAGGGCTCTTCTGATGTTCTTAGGAAGGCCTCGGCCTCTATGCCCTGTTGCTGGCCCTCCAGAGGAACCGGTTGGCCACTGTGTGAGACAGGATGCTGGACTAGGTGGACCACTGCTCTGATCCAGCAGGGCTCTTCTGATGTTCTTATATTCCTACGGATTTCACCACCTTCATTATGCAACCATCTTGCTGAAACCTTCTCAACCCAACTGCACTTAAACAAAAAGGACGGTCAAGTATTTACTATTTTCTTTATGCTATTCATACCTCGCCTTTCCCTTGCGGTGGGGAACCAAGGCAGGTTAAAACATTCTCCTCTTTTGCATTGTGTCCTCACAGTGGCCCTGTGAGGTAGGCTAGGCAGAGCGTGTGTGACCGGCTCAAGGGCTCCCTGCAAGCTCCCGTGGCCAGAGTGAGGATGTGAACCTGAAGTCTTGAAGACCCTAGCCTTGAGGCGCTAGCCGCCACACCATGCTTCCTCTCTGCACCACACTTTTACCTTTTCCACTGACCTTGAGTCTGCCACCATCGCTCGGACCAGTGCCCAGGCCACGACGAAGGCAGCTGGAAATCCTACAAACGTGGAAAAATATATATGAATAGATCGGATTTGCATGAGGAACAAAACAGTGATTAAAACCCCTTTATTTTCCCGTTGGCAACAGCAAGTAACAAAAGCCTTTTTTTGGAACAGGAATAAGCGGCTTTCCCACTTTCACCCCGTTCTAAACACGCGGCTGGTTCCAGGTTCGGATTGAAAGGGAAGGGAAGGACGGCAGCAGAGAAGGAGGTGGCTTTTCTCACAGGGTGTACGTTGGCTTTGTTTTCCCACCCTGCTGTTGTCTACGACCACACAGAATGGGCGGGTTTCTGTAGGGCTCCCGAAACCCACCCGCCAGAGATGACAGTAAGACAAAGGCCTTTTCTGCATCTAGCATCCGCTCCGTTGTTTTAGCAGACCCACACTGGAACAGAAAAAGATGCAGCTCAAAACCACATTTAAATAACCCAGGCCAACACTGTGCTAACTGCAGAGTCACCCCTGAATGGCCATAAAATGGCCATAAAACTATGCAGAAGTACCATAAAAATCCAACGATCAAAGGAAGTGAAACCGGCATGCAGTCTGGAGGGTACCCTAAAAATCTGATGATCAAAAGAAGTGAAAGCAGCATGGAAGGCAGAGGGGAATTTCTGTTCCAACGTGGGCTTGCTAAAACAATGGAGGGATTAACATGTGGAATTCACAGCCACAGGAGGTGGCGGTGGCTACAAGCATGGACAGCTTCAAGAGGGAATTAGGTAAACAGATGAAGCAGAGGTCCATCCATGGCTATTAGCCACAAGGTATAGATAGGAGCTCTCTGTCTGGGGCAAGTGATGCTCTGTATTCTTGGGGCTTGGGTGGGGGGGCAACAGTGGGAGGGCTTCTAGTGTCCTGGCCCCACTGGTGGACCTCCTAATGGCACCTAGTATTTTTGGCCACTGTGTGACACAGAGTGTTGGATGGGATGGGCCATTGGCCTGATCCAACATTGGCTTCTCTTATGTTCTTTTGAAAAGTCAATGCAGAATGGACCAAAAGCAACATATGGATGCCATGGTCAGCTATTCATTGAAATAAATATGCCTTTAGACCTTCAAAGACCTACATGGGATGCCTACCAGTTTAGGGATTCTGATTAATATCCATTATATTTCTACTGGCTTGTAGCTACAGTGGGGGCTGTTGGGGGGCTCTGCCCCCTTCCTGAAAGGGCCAGCCCCACAAGATTTTTTTGCGAAGAAGGGATCCTTTAAATGCTTTTGAAAAGAAGTGGGGGATGGCACGCACCCCTCTCCCTCCCTTCCTGCAAAATTTAAAGGGCCCTCCAGCTGATCAGCAGGCCACATACTCCCTGCCAACCAGCTGAAGGGCCCTTAAATCTTGCAGGAGGGGAGGGAGAGGGGTGGCCAGTGACAGTTGGGCTTGGGGGTGGATTGCAGCTGGCATAGAATTAATGGCAGTCCCACCAGACCCACCAGAAAAGATTTTGCCCCACAAGCCACCAAACCCTGGCTACAGGCCTGCATTTCTAGGCCAATCAGCTCTTGCGCCTCAATACCACTGGCTGTTGTCCCCCCCCCCAGAGTATTCACTGGTGACAGGGTCACTATCTCACTCTCAAAGAAGAAAAACTTCCACCTTTCGACCCCGTCTGGCTATCTACACTTCCTGCTCAAAAGAACAGAAACTCATGCTCCTGTATCTCAAGTGTGTCAACCTGGACAGGAGCCAGTTAGTAGGCATTAGATGAGGGTAGGGCTCCCATTCGCCCACTTATGGTAGGAGACCTCCAGGCCGATTGTAGCCCTCGCCTGCCGACGCTCAGCTAATCGACCAGAGAAAACTGAGGGCAGAAGGAGGGGCACAATCATCCTAGGGAGAAAAATTAAAAAGGAAAATAAGGCATCGGCCAGTTACCAGATGCTCTGAACATAGAGTTTCCGGTGATTGCTAGAGTGGCTCTTATTGTTTCCAAGTAACTCTAGGGATCATCAGGAACTCTATGGTCAGAACTTCCAGTGAGCGGCTGGTGCCTTGTTTCTTAATTTTAAAAAATCTCCCAGAACTCTGCCCCTCCCCACGACCCTGCTTGGAAATCCGAGATGGGGGGGGGGTCTAAGGTCTGATCAGTTGCAGGCTGCCTTTTGCCCAGCGGCATCAATCGCAACACAGTCCACTAATGGAGTGTTTTGTCCCGAGCATCCCATTAAGCAGACGGTGCCTAAAAGACAATTGGGACTCACCGCACAGATAAAGTGAGCAAGGCAGACAGGGGTCCAGACAAACAGCCCTTTTCTAACAAAGGCCCAGAAATTCTTTCATTCCGTGCAAGGCGGTATTTCGCTTAAGATTAAAAAAAAACAGCGCTGGCAAACAACGGAGGGAGGCTTCGGTCTGAGCGAGGCGTCGGAAACCTGCTGTTCGCGGAGGTTCTCATAAGGGAACAATCCCCCCACCCCAATCTCTTCAATTTAGAAAATTAGCAGGCAGTGGGAAGAGTTCTAGCTTAACATTCTTCTGCTTGATATAATTGTTTTCTATGTGCAAGAATTTCTTTCCTGGGGGGGGGGGCGTTCCATTGTCTCAGCCACCACCGACAGCGTAATGCGGCCCCAATCAAGATCCCAATCCCATCTCAATGGAAACCAGGGGCCTAAGTGTAAGCTCACAGAAGGGAACGTTCCCTAATTAGGTCGGCTGTAGCAGGGACTATTGACTGGTGCACCCTCTCCAAATGTTAAAGCCAAACAAGCAGGCAGTTAATTGGCAGCAATTATGCTCTCCACATATCTGCTCTTTCTCATCAGGCAGGCAGCGGGATGGATTCTGCAGTCGCTCCTTAATCCTTCCGGCTCATGTAAAGGTAAAGGTAAAGGTTCCCTTGCTCGAAAGCCAGTCGAATCCGACTCTAGGGTTGCGGTGCTCATCTCCGTTTCCAAGCCGAAGAGCCAGCGCTGTCCGAAGACGTTTCCGTGGTCATGTGGCCGGCATGACTAAACACCAAGGCGCACGGAACGCTGCTACCTTCCCACTGAAGTGGTACCTATTTATCTACTTGCAATTTCTTGCTTTCAAACTGCTAGGTTGGCAGGAGCTGGAGCTAGAGACGGGAGCTCACTCCGTCTTGCGGCACCCGGGTCTTGAACTGCTGAACTACTGACCTTCCACAGCCTGCAGTTCAGCGTCTTAACCACTTGAGCCACCGCAGCTCCGGCTCATGTAGTATGATCCAAAAGCCAAAAACAGAAGGGGAGGGGAAGCGGGTCAGACACTGTCTCACCCAAACCCCAGATTGGTTAGGGATGGCCCAAGAGGGCTGACAGGCTGTGCCTAGCAACCAGCGAGAGCCTGAAGAGGGAGGGGGCATTGGAGGTGCTGGCAGCGAAAGCATGCCATCGCTCCCAGTGGGAATACCTGGAAGTGACATCAGTCCTCTCTAGGAATCACTGGAAACTCTATGGTGACCATAGAGTTTCTGGCAATTCTTAGAAAGGACTGGTGTTACTTCTGAATTTCCCCTGGAAGTGATATCACACTGTCAGCCTGGTTGGAATTTGTGTGTGTGTGTGTGGTTATTTTTCTCTAGGACTGGTGGAATGAAGGAAGCCAACAGGCATGGGTTTTGCTTGTCACCAGTTCCTGAATACACAATGCCAAGAGGCAAATCTAGGGTGAATTTCTGAAATGTTGGCAGTGCCCTGAAGACCCAGCTTGCTCCTCAAGTGGCTGGTCAATTATGGCTTCATCTCCGACCGCTCCCTTCTTGTTTGCCAGCACGCCAAGCTTTTCACAAGAAGATAATGTGTTTTGTTGGGCCCCAAATGCTGCCTATCTCTGCTCCAGGCCCCATCACGACAGGGGAGGTGTATAAGAAGGCAGGACCGAAGGCTGACACTATCACCATTTATTACGGGGCAGTGGAAGGGAGAGAACAGATATCGATCTCCTTTTTGTGACCGAGCCATTAAAGAAACAGATGGCGTGCAAGTGATCTGATCGATACAAAAATCCCAAGGATATTAGTTTGGAAATGTCGACACAGCTCCTTCCAACTTTACCTTTAGCAACAAAATCATGCTAACTTAATGGTGCCAGGTCCAGATTGGGAAGATCCTGGAGATTTGGGGCTGGAGGCTGGGAAGGACAGGGACCTCAGTGGGGTACAAAGCCATAGAGTCCCCCCTTCCAAAACATCCTTTTTTCTCCAGGGGAGCTGATCACTGTGGCAGAAAAATAAGTGAAAGAAAGCCACAGAACTGTGATAATAAGGCTTCAAAAAAATTCTATCTTTAAATAACACCAAATACAATAACAATAAACACTTTCACAGCTTCTTCCAACCCGAAGTTAAGTTGTGTGGATGAGTCAAATCATTGAACTAGTTATAACAGGGAAGAAACTTCCTAACATCAATGAATCAGTCTTTCTTTAGGAAGTTTCTTCCCTGTTATAACTAGTTAAATGGAACATTGAAACTACTCAGAATGGCCTTAAAGGATAGAGGTTTGAAATGATTAGACTCATCCACACAACTTAACTTCGGGTTGGAAGAAGACTCCTTCAGAGTCGAAACGGAATCTTCATTCCGGAGACTACCGTTCCTGTCACGTTCTGTCATCTTCAACCTATGTAACTGATGTGAAAGTGTTTATTGTTATTGTATTTGGTGTTATTTAAAGATAGAATTTTTTTTGAAGCCTTGTTATCACAGTTCTGTGGCTTTCTTTCTATTGTATGAGAGCTGTGACCATTCTTACTTTCTGACAGAAAAAATAAGTGAGACAGGGCAGTTCGGTACAACAGCCTGAATTAGCGTAGGCCTCTCTGGTCCAATCTGCATCGGTCTTCCTCACCGCTGTGCCAACGAGACCACATCGCCTCACAAACTTCTGCCTGCATTTCATGCCCCATCTGCTCTCCTACTCTTTCGTCTCAGCGCTGGCTATCTGCATCATCTTATTGCCGTTTCGTGGTGACTGCGAGGTCACTATGGTGTCTCGCCGTGTTATTCGGATTTGGTTTTAAGGAGGTTTAATTGCTCCTGCCTGCCCTCGAGCCGCTGTGAGCCATAAACAGACAACGGGAATTCTCTCCCCTCTTCCCACCTTTTTTAAGGAGATACACAAACAGTTACAAAAGAAACAGGTTAGCTGAAAATCCAGTTGTCTGTATTTAAAAGCAGCCAGGGAACATTTTTCTGCGATCATTTTTTTGAGGTGGTGGTGGTGGTGGTTGGAAGCACGCCTACCCCTGAACCATTTGTTATTTCCTGGGGCAATCCCCAGAACACCCTGCCTGGCAACTGCCGGGTGTTTCGTGTTTTCTACCCAGCTCGTTCTGTCTTTTCCTGCCCCCCACCTCCCCTCCACCGGATCACCCCCCTTAGTTTCTGCGAGGGGGTTGCGGGTGCCGTTTCCTCCTCCGCCCTGCAGCACAGCTCAGTGCAGCGCCCTGCCGGCCACTCCTCCCCCCTCTCTCGCACGCTCTCCCTCTGTCCTGATGAGCCAAATGGGGAGGCACAGGAAGCTAGTGCCAAAGTAGAACGAAACAGCTTTATATGCAAGATGCAGATTGGGCCTTTGTTTGGTTCTCTCCCACAAGGCATTGCAGGAGGCTCTTCAGCCTGACTGTGCACTCTGCTCCAAAAGAACCGTTTACATTCCTGAGTTCCAGCCTCGAAGCCAAAACATCTAGATATGAGGCCCTGTGGCTCCGAGCTCCTGCCTTGACAGGGAGGGTGTTTTTAACCTAATAATTCAATGACTATGTTCAGAGTCTTCTGGTCAGAAAAGGGAGGGGGTCTGGATTTTGTCAGGACCGTCTGATTTCTGGATTGACAGCTAATCTGGATTCCAAAGGCATTTCACACCCGTGTTTGAGGTACTAAGGGCCCTCTGCCAATACCACGGTTCCGGTCTTGCCAGAGCAGCTGGAATGCATTCCTAAATGGATAATAATTCCTAAATGAATAATAAGTGCGCCATTTGTATATAACTACTGGGTTGTCTGTTCCCTTCTGTAAAATGAATACTGAAATTGCTCGAAAATTTGTGCAGTATGGTTTTCTTTCAATAAATCACGGATACTTTGGAATGGGTTCCCTCTCTCTCTCTCTCTCTCTCTCTCTCTCTCTCTCTCTCTCTCTCTCTCTCTCTCAAACTATGGGGTTCCTGCCAGTTTCAACCCCTCCACCTTGTCGAGCTGGGTGGGAATGGGATTCCTGGGGAAAGCTCCTGGACTCTTACTTCCCCCAACAGTCTAGAGATCAGCTCTTAATCCCAGGGGATTCCCAGATCCCACCTGGAGGTTGGCATCCCTATGGGTGGGGGATGACGACAAATGACTGAACTGTAAATGAATTCAACTTTAGAATGGGAAAAGGCATTTCTGGAATGAGAGACAATGTACTTTACCCCAGCCGATTAAGGTAAACCCCCACAGGTATTTGGCGTCTGAAAAGAACGCCACGAAGATCAAGCTGTGCAGATAGAGGCCTTCCACCAGGATCCAGTAGTAGTTGGTCGCCAGGAAGTAGATAAACATCACCACGGTGATCTTGCATCCCACCTGTCAAATCGATCCAAAAGTAAGCAAGCCTTTGCCACCGTTTGGGACGTCAATGCTGTGTGATGCTATCCTTGTGGACTGGAACCGAGCCTTTCACTTTCCAGGGGGCGTGACATCAAAGCAAAGAATGGGCAGTATTTCATGTTAAGGACTGAGGAGGCTGCTGGTAGATGTGTAACGGGACTGTGTATGACGCTATAGTGATACTTAAAGCATTCACACAAGCATCTCTGTCTATACTTTGACAACACAGAGAATTTTAATGAAGGCACCTAAGTTCAACTTTTAAAGTACAGAATACAGAAATAGAAGAAGCTCCAAAAATAAGTTTATTCTAACGAAGTTTCCGGGTAGTACGTTCGTTTCCAAGGTCTTCATCAGAGAAGGACCATTACAACTGCACAGCTGTTTTCATTTCTAAAGACTGTCAAGACTAGTCAAGTTGAAAAATTAGCACTCCGTCATCTTCATAAAGCCTACAGCTATATAAGGCATATCTTAGAGTGAGTGTCAGGGAGGTGCTAGCAACATCAGCTACAATGAAATGCTGAAATGAAAACAGCTGTGCAGATTGGTTCAAGTGGAGCATGTGGTTCAAGCCATAATTTACCAACCTTGCCCGGTCAACCAATAGCACCCTTATCTGGGGGGAAAAAGAATCTTTCTATAGATCATCAAATCATAGAATCATAGAGTTGGAATGGACCCCTGTTAGCCCTGACGCCATTATGGGGCTTTGCTATGAACTGTTTGCTGTTGCCACATGGTCTGTCTAGACTGTAAAATGGATGCCAAGGTAGAAGCCCATAGAGAAAGGAAAAAGCTGTCTTTTTTTACTCTGAGGGACTCCATTACATACCTGCTGCATGTCACATACACGGATTAAGGGCCATACAGCAGACAAAGGACTTTTCCTCTGCCAGTGCATGAAGGGATTACCCAGTCAAGCATTCAAATTGTTAACGACCCTTCCTGATGCTAATCAGGGACAATCAGGGAAGTCTCCCACCTTTTGTTTACCTGGCCAGCAAGTCCTATAATCCATTCAACTAGACACCCAACACCTGGCTTCTATTGTTAAATCCAGACCATGCCTCTCTGGAAGCCCATTGGTCAAACCTAAGGTCTGCCTCTACTGACATCACACACCCCTGGGACTCATCATTGGTCCAGGTAATCTTTTGTTCTCACCTGAGACCAGCCCCCAGGGCCACCCATTGGGCTGCATTGTCTTACAGTGGGTATATCCCAGAACTCACATGGCCTTAGAGTGTGTGTCTCTGCCATGATCCAAAATGGCAGGCCACCCCTGAACTCTCTGAGTTTAGGCCAGAATCCATGGACCTCTGCACATCTGACAGGTAGTATCACCTCTCCATAAGCCATCAATCCCCTCTGCTTTCTTAGTTCTATTTTCTCTGTGTGAATGTTTGAATACTGTTTGTGTGTTTGTGAATGGATAAATAAGGATTATATTCAGTAAAATAATATTTTATTAATTATACCTGGTCTCTGTGTCTTTTACTGGGAACCATTACAGACTAGCAGCATTCTCTGTATATAAAGGCGAGAATCCAATAAATAATAATAAACCAATTGCTATATTTTAAAATAGAGCAATTGGGCTAACAGAAAATGGAGGCACCGCTGGGATTCGCCCTGACCATCTGAACGTGCATGCTAGTCGACACGTGTTCTTCAGATGGCCAGACGTGGAGAAGAAGCTGTTTGTGTGGTTTCAGTGAAGACCTGTGTGAAAGGTTGCTGTCTGTGTGATTGGCTAGAGAGCATTTTCTGTTATGGGAGGCTGTTTTTCCCCTTTGTCTCCTTCAGCAACTCCTGGTCTATTTTGTGGGGTGGGAACCAAGACCGATAGTGTAGGGTGTTAGGAATTGCACCACACTACACCACACCACACTGCGCAGGCAGCCATAACTGTAAACTAAGAGGAGCCGCAGCAAGGTTCCAACCGTCCTCCAGAGTCTCTGGAAGCCCACTTCCCTGTCCCTTTCAGCTTTGACTAGCTAGCAGAGCGTAGAATTAAAGTGAGCAAAGAGGTCCGCTCGCTGGAGTATATTATTCCGAGGACCCTAGGTTGTAGGTTGCCCTGAAACCTTCCCGGGTTAGTAGGAGGTCATCCCGGTGGATAGAGTATCCAAAAACCCCAATAGACCGGTTTAAAGGAGTAATCCGGCAAGGGACGTGAGGCCCAGGCCAAGCCCACGCTCAAAACTCCGAATTAAAAGGGTTAATGGTAAGCCCGGCGGGGACAGAGGTCTAGCCTAGAAAAACCAGATGGAAAGGGTTATTGAGGGAAAAACCCGGCGGGGACATAAGTCTAGCCTTAAAAACCTCAAATCTAAGGGTTTTCGGTAATCCAGGCAGGGGAGTGAATTCTAGCCTTCAAAACCGTCACTCACGGACCATGAGGCCTAAAGAGCTAAGCTCACCTCACCTGCGAGCAGAAACAGAAGAGGGGAGAGGCAACGTGATCAGGGGATCCCTATTCGGAAATGGAGCCACGTTGCTCCCAATAAAAAAGGCAGCCCTGCTGCACACCAGTCCCCCCCCTCTTCCTTGTTAATGGATAGTGGATGGGAATATCCTGAAATTCTCCCGGGTTAAGTTGGTTTTCCTGGTCACGGGTGGAATGCCTTAAAACCTTCTATATAGTGGATGGGAATATCCTGAAATTCTCCCGGGTTAAGTTGGTTTTCCTGGTCACGGGTGGAACGCCTTAAAACCTTCTATAATCCAAGTCTTAGAACACTTGGGAACCATAAGCCAGAGAACCTGCCAGTGAGCTGTAGAATCCTTACTGGTTAGAAACATCCAAGTTTTAGAACACTTGGAAACCAGAAGCTGAATGTGTGTTTGTGTGTGGGTAGCTGCACACCAGCATCCCACATGGACTTTGAGACTCCAGGAATCAGGGTCTTTTTCCCTTTGGTGGCCATTGGCCTTTTTGGTTTGTAAAGTAAGTTTGTTCCTCAGATCCGAGAATCTGAAGTTAAGCAAAAATGCTAAGTTAAAAACAAGAGGAAGTCTGACCTTGTAATCAAGATCCTCTCTCTCAAATTCCCCTTTTCCCAAATGGAAGGAGACCTGGAAAGGGTGATAGAATTGTAACAGAATATACAAAATGCCAGGCAGTCTTTTTAGAAATCAAACTGCCTTGCTCCCTAGCCTCTTAAGTAAAACCCAGCAGGCAGAAGTAAGTCACCAGTCTTGCCATGCTGAGATTAAATTCCCCTGAAACAGCAGCTTGAGACCCTGGTTGCATTTGCACCCCATGTGATGCTGCTAGAATGAAACTTCTGGGAATGACCAGGCCAACTCTCAGTATAGAAACAGAAGCAGTCATTAAGTACAGCCACTTAATGGCTGGAGCAAAATAAATAAGACAGTGAATGCCTAAAGTAAAACCTCCCCCATTCCAACTCCAAACTGGGCAAGGAATGGAGTGCACACAGGACTTCCCTGTGGAAAGAACTGAGAAAGAAAGGAAAAACCTCACCCCTTAGCTTATTGCCCAGAGAATAGCATCTCCCTTTGGTAGTGCCAGCCTCCAGGCAAGACCTGGAGCTCTCCCGGAGTTATAGCAAATCTCCAGGCTGCAGAGTCCAGTTCCTCTGCAGAAAATGAGTGTTTGGAAGAGAGGGAAGACTATAGCTTTTGCCCCACTGGAGTCTTCATCCTTCTTCCGACCCAAGCCTAGATCTCCAGGAATCTCCTGCCTGGACCTGGCAGCCTTGCTCAGCGCTTAGCAAGACCAACAGGTCCAAAAATCTGTAACTTTTATGTAAGTAAGGAACCTTAGCTGCAGAACTCAGGCCCCAGAAAGAACCTGAATTCAGTGGACAGTGCAGCTATGTCACCAAAATTCCCAAAACATGCTTAAATGCTTGAGAGATGAAGTCCAATACAGATGTAGCATCAGAAATAGTCTTTCTATAATTACTGGCATAATTGAGAGAAATTGAGAAAATTCTGTACCTCTGGTTTTACCTTTTAAAATATAGAATTCTAGAAATCCCATTCTCTTCCCAAATGCCTTTGGGAGAGAATTGGATCCATTTCAGTCATGTTTAAAACAGCCAAAAGAGTGGAAATTTAACACTTGCCTAATCAGGAAACTTTAGCAGCCCCCCCTTCTTCACTGTGATCAGCACAGGAAGACAAAAGAGAGCCAGATGCCCCTCGAGGCGAGCCCAACTTTGTCTCCGTGACTGTCAGCGTAGGAATACAGCTTCAAGAGAGAGAGAGAGAGCATTTACTGATCAAGATTTGTCCTTCTAACTAATTACTACTAAAAGTATTAATATGTAGGGAAGGTACTAATGATTAATATGTACTAATTTTCTTCTGACTTTTCTGTCTCAAATTGAAGAGGAAAATGTAAGACTCTCACTCTCCATTTAAAATTCAAATGAACCCGCTGACTTGCCACCTTCCAGGGGAAAACCCAAAGGAGGACAAGATAAGGCTCCTAGCTAGATTAATGGCCCTTCTGGAGGGTAACAATTGCACCTCCTTCTTTTGTTAAGAGAAATCTCCCTCTGTAAAGGAACTAGGGGGGGAGCACAGAAAAGAAAAAAATGTTTTCTCCTTTGGTTTTTAAAGCATAGATGGGGAATGAAAATGCATAGAGAAGACTGATCTTTTCTTCCCTTTTGAATTTGTAATTCCTTGTCTATTACAGGAAGGTCATCTTCCTTCCCCCCATTCCAAAGTTTAGTTTTTGTTTTTTTTAAAGGTCCGTTTTGTAATTGTTTTTACATGGTAATATTGTTCCCTTTTAATTTTAATGGAAATCTTTCTTTAGAAAGTTAAAAATACATTTATTTGCATCCTCTTCCTTGGAATTTCTCATGATTAGAGATCCCTTACTTTCAAAATGGTACATTTAAAAATAGATTTTAAAATAGATTTGTTTCTGTTCCATTAATTTATTACAGCATCTCGATTTTAAGCTTTGTCTTATCTTCCCATTCTTATAGAAGGGAATCTCTTTTTAAAATTTCTTGGTAAATTTGTGTGATCTAGAACTATTTCATCTCTTTAAGGTTTTATAAATACTCTTTTGGTTTTGGAATTAGCTGTTCTCTTAAAGCCCCACCTTTAGGGCTAACGTTTCTTTAGTTTTGATATCAGTTTATATATAGCTACCATAGAATATTTTAAAGGGTTTAAGTCTGGCAGCACATCCCTTCTGATTTTGTTCTAGTAATCTATATGCCCAGGCCCCCTTCAGCCCAGTTTCTACTAGCAAGGAAAGAAACTCTGTACATGCTCAGAAGAACTATTTGCTGGCACAAAGCCTGTGCCAGAGACAACTTTTTTCTTTCTTTCCTCTTCTCTTGTGGTGTGATCTTTGGCCGACTTCTTAAATCATGCAGAATTATCAAGGGCTACTGCCTCTTCTCTTCTCTTGGATTTTCAATCCTGTCTGTAATTTAGCTACTTGATTCTTTCATCTTTATTTTGTTTAAGGGCTTCCTCTTTGAGGTACACAATCAGTACCTGATGCTCTAAGTTTATTCTCCTATTTAAGTTTTATCCCTGCATGGCTAAGCATCTTTCTATCCATGCAAACCTGTTAATCTGTCTCTCAAGTTCTTTCATATCTGCAGGAACTGAAAATCTGAACCTGCAATTGAAGTCTTTATGCCTGATAGTAAAGGCACACCTTATAAGTTATTTTAGGAATTGTTTGTCTTATATGTGTGTTAATAATTATTGCTTTCCAGCTTTTTGTTAGCTTTGTTTTTGGGGTATGACCCACCCCCATAAGCCGGCAGTTTTCCCTGGAGGCCCCCAACTTTTTCTACAACAGCCATGGCAATCTAACTTCCTTTTTTTTTTGAAACGTTCTTTTGTTTGGCCATTTTTTTTATAACTTCTTGGCGCCTCCAAACTGTGCACATCTTCACCTGGAACTCTGCTCTGGTCACCATAATAAAAACTGAACGTTCAGCTATTTCCAATTGTACCTGGAGAATACTCTTGCTATGCATATGCATCAAAGACTTTCCAAGATTCCTGTTCAGCCTACAAGACCTCGTGGTCTTGCTAAAGCCATTGCTCCCTATTTGCTACGCACCCAAGTCGCCTCCTAATTTGCCTTTGCTCCAGTTTCAGCAAAGGACCTGCCAACTTACCAGCTGCCTTCTCTGGTCCTCCAGCCACTGCTGACCTGCAAATTGCTTGCAAACCATCTCATGGACATTGGATGCCACCTCAAGGGCAGGCAACTCTCACAACCAGCTGCAAATACCTCATGGCACCCACCCAGTTATCACTTTGGGACCAAAGAATTGCTTTTTGGTCCCTGAAAGCATGAAACCTCCACACTTACAAGGCTCAGATTGCCTGTGCCTTTTGCCAACTTGAGTGTCTGGGGTGGTGGTTTCAAAAATGTATCAATGTTCCTTACCCACATTTATCTGTAATGTTCAACTGAAGCTCAAATTGATTTGTATCACTGACTGTATTTATTCATTGGTCCATGTCATTTTCATGTTGTTGCTCACATGTTCTAAATGTTTTGTAATCATGCTTTTACACACATTCATTCTCAATTCTTCCAGCATAGCATTTGCATTGCTTTTAGTTATCTTTCTGCTTTAAGTTTGCTTAACCCACCAATTTTTGCTTTCTGTATTTGTCTAATTGTTTAGGAATGTTGGTAAGCAATTACCTTTGAGTTAGATATGTTTTTAGCTTATAAGTTTTTAGAATTATTAGGATGTCTTGCATTTCCTTTTTGTTGCTTTATAATAATTAGAAGCCTTCATTAGATTTGCTATAGGTAGCATTATGTACAGTAGTCATGTCTCTCTGGAAGATGTGCAGAAGGTCCCTGCAAACACATACACAGAGGCACTCACACATCCTTATTTTAATTTGGCTTTAAAACATTTTTTTTAATTTTTCCTTTTGGTTCCCAGAAAGATATATTTTTATAGCCGGTATACCTGACTCCCTCACCGAGCCGTTCCCCTGTAAATTCTTTCTCTAACCTTGTTCTGCTGTCCTTTCTTTTCTGGTCATATGGAACTCCAACGGCAGCAAAACATCATTTGAAGTGAAGCCATCTTGGCTCACGCCTAAAGACGGCTTCAAGGGGGGGAATTGTTACCAGAGGCACTGCCTTTTATTCTTGGGTAGCCCCAAAACAGGGGTGCCCTACTTTCTAACCTGAACCAAAGTCCCCAAAAGCTAGGCACTCTCAGCTTGACCACAGAGTTGGGCTGCAAGTGGTCTGCAAAAGGGATTTCATATTCAGGTTTCATAAGGTGACCTCAGAGCAAGTCTTCCCCCTCCACCCAGCAGAGATTATGCTCATGGAATAACAATGAGTTCCAGAGGTAAGTATTTAAAAGCCACCTGGCACTCTTCAGCACCTTACCCAGCCTTTTGTGTTTCTTTGTCTTTCTTGCCTCTGTCCCTCAAGATACCGGGAAGTCTCCATCAAAGTGTATGTGCAGACGATGTCATCTGACGCTGCCACGTCTGCAAGGGGGGGATATGTTAGCCCTGACGCCATTATGGGGCTTTGCTATGAACTGTTTGCTGTTGCCACATGGTCTGTCTAGACTGTAAAATGGATGCCAAGGTAGAAGCCCATAGAGAAAGGAAAAAGCTGTCTTTTTTACTCTGAGGGACTCCATTACATACCTGCTGCATGTCACATACACGGATTAAGGGCCATACAGCAGACAAAGGACTTTTCCTCTGCCAGTGCATGAAGGGATTACCCAGTCAAGCATTCAAATTGTTAACGACCCTTCCTGATGCTAATCAGGGACAATCAGGGAAGTCTCCCACCTTTTGTTTACCTGGCCAGCAAGTCCTATAATCCATTCAACTAGACACCCAACACCTGGCTTCTATTGTTAAATCCAGACCATGCCTCTCTGGAAGCCCATTGGTCAAACCTAAGGTCTGCCTCTACTGACATCACACACCCCTGGGACTCATCATTGGTCCAGGAAATCTTTTGTTCTCACCTGGGACCAGCCCCCTGGGCCACCCATTGGGCTGCATTGTCTTACAGTGGGTATATCCCAGAACTCACACGGCCTTAGAGTGTGTGTCTCTGCCATGATCCAAAATGGCAGGCCACCCCTGAACTCTCTGAGTTTAGGCCAGAATCCATGGACCTCTGCACATCTGACAGGTAGTATCACCTCTCCATAAGCCATCAATCCCCTCTGCTTTCTTAGTTCTATTTTCTCTGTGTGAATGTTTGAATACTGTTTGTGTGTTTGTGAATGGATAAATAAGGATTATATTCAGTAAAATAATATTTTATTAATTATACCTGGTCTCTGTGTCTTTTACTGGGAACCATTACAGACTAGCAGCATTCTCTGTATATAAAGGCGAGAATCCAATAAATAATAATAAACCAATTGCTATATTTTAAAATAGAGCAATTGGGCTAACACCCCCAGGGTCATCTAGTCCAACCCCTTGCACAATGCAGGAAATTCACAAATACCTCCCCTCCACACCCCCAATGACTGCTGTTCCACACCAAGAAGATGACAAAAAAACCCTCCAGGATCCCTGGCCAAACCGGCCAGGAGAAAAATGGCTTCCTGGCCCCAAAGCGGTGATCAGCATTTCCCTGGGCGTGTAAGAGAGGGCCACGAGAACTAAGCACTGATGTCCTTGCCTAAGTAATAGCCAAATGCAACCACGACAGTGCATTCTTTGTAGGACTTTCTACAAAAAGTATTTGGAAACCGATGCTGGTTCAGAATACGGCAGCCAGATTATTAATTGGCATTCAAAGCAGTCATCACCGGGTTCCGTTTTATTTCTGGGTGCAATTCAAGCTTTCGCCCAAGTTACGCGAAAACGCCCTCGTGTATTTTAACGGTCACTCCCGCAGCGGCGAGCGGAGAAGCCGGAGTACGCGAAGGAGAGAAATACTTACGTACTGGGACTTGTCTAAGACGGGAGCCACTATAATGCTCCGGAGGTCCCCCATGAGGAGAGAGTCAAGCTCTTTCACGCCGACCTGAGTGTGGACGACTTTGTCTTTGATAAAGATGCTGGTCGCTCGGAGCATGAAAGAGACAAACAGGTGCAGGTGGATGTAATTCCGGGTGCAGTGAAGCCTCCTTCAGGGGGAAAGAAGAGAGTCAGACGAGCCCTTGGTCCTGGGCTTAAAATTCAATTTAGCTCAGTATCCACTTTCCAACAGGGCCAGTCAGATGTGTTCAGGAAACCCGGTATTTTTTAAAAAATATCCCATTAATGGCACGATCCTATGCAGAAGTGGAGTCAGTTTTGAATAGGATTGCACTGTGACACTATGAATGTGATACATTAGTCCAGGCAACTAGAATGATTAAAGGGTTGGAACACCTTCCCTATGAAGAAAGGTTAAAATGCTTGGGGCTCTTTAGCTTGGAGAAACGACAGCTGAGGGGTGACATGATTGAGGTTTATAAGATTATGAATGGGATTGAGCAGGTTGAGAAAGAAGTACTTTTCTCCCTTTCTCACAATGCAAGAACTCGTGGGCACTCCATGAAATTGCTGAGCAGTCGGGTTAGAACAGATAAAAGAAAATACTTCTTCACCCAAAGAGTGATTAACATATGGAATTCACTGCCACAGGAGGTCATGGCAGCTACAAGCATGGACAGTTTCAAGAGGGAATTGGATAAACATATGGAGCAGAAGTCCATCAGTGGCTATTAGCCACAGGGTATAGATGGGAACTCTCAGTCTGGGACAGGTGGTGCACTCTATTCTTGGTGCTGGAGGGGGCAGCAGTGGGAGGGCTTCTAGTGTCCTGGTCCCACTGCTGGACTTCCTGATGGCACCTGGTATATTTTGGCTGCTGTGTGACAGAGTGTTCGACTAGATGGGCCATTGGCCTGATTCAACATTGGCTTCTCTTATGTTCTTAGGTTCTTATGTTCAGGGGTCTCTGAATTTTTCGAGCCTGTGTTCACCTTTGGAATTCTGTCACTCTCAGGTTCGGACCCTGCCAGAGGTGATGCTTGTCTCTGTACCGTGATTAATGACCATGTATGGATGCTGTTTTTGCTTCTGGAACCCCTGCTTGCTTTGCCCACCTGCCTGCTCTGCTTATTACCTTATTTGTCCTCCCTGACATTCCTAAGGGGTGGGAAGCGTGCGAATGAATGTGTGGAGTGAAGTAGAGGCGCTGCTAGTAACTTTCCTGAAGCTGCCCCCACATAGTTCACAGGTCCCAGCTGGATCCATGTCCTTGGGAGACAAGAGTCTTGAGATACAGCTGGTTGAGTCATATAGTCTTTCATGACCTGTAGTAGCCTAGATGACTGACTGTGACGTATGCCCGAGGGAGGGACCCTATGGAGAGGCAGTTTGGTATAGTGGTTAAGTGTGTGGACTCTAATCTGGGAGAACTAGGTTTGATTCCCCACTCCTCCACTTGCACCTGCTGATGTGACCTTGGGTCAGTCACAAGCTCTGGCACAGCTGTTCCTGAAAGAGCAGTTTCTCTCAGAGCTCCCTTAGCCCCACCTACCTCACGCGGTGTCTGTTGTGGGAGGGGAAGGGAAGGGAGTTTGTAAGCTGCTCTGAGACTCCAAGTGAAGGGTGGGGTAAGAGAGAGGGTACCGTCACAGAAACCCTGCTGGTCAAGCGCCCCACTTGGGTCTTGCCCGCTTTCTAAAAGCACTTGGCGGGCACCAGAAAACAGGCTGGTGGGCCCCGCAGTGCCCAAGGGTACAGCACTGGGGAACCCTGCATTAGACCATGTCTGTTCATATAAAGAGGAGAACAAACATTATTTGTGAAAACACCGCAGTGAGGAGGATGATAGCACAGTGGTACTCTGCGTGTCTCTGGGCTGTTAGGGATTATGAAACAATTATATTTATACAGGATAAATTAAGCAAAGAAATAAAGAATCACTTCTCCCCAGCATCGCCTTCATTAGAGTTTCCCAAGACATTCTCTACAATAATTTCATCATTAATACATGTTCTGTATTGCATATTTCATCAACATTACGTCCTTGCTTTAACTTTAATATACCAAGATTCGACGGGATTGATATTCAAAACTTATTCTCCTTCTTTTTCTACACGGAGCTACATTGATACGCTTTACAATACATTTATAGACCATTTTGGACTTTCTCGTTCTAAGTTTATCTCCTGTTTGCATGATTTGACACTCCATCTCAGACATTCTCTACAGAAGTTTCATCATTAATACACCTTCTGTTCTGCGCACTATTATCTAGATGAATAAAGTCCAACCGTTTCCTTGCTGATCTTCAGATTCTTGTGTCTCTTCAGATACAGAACTTCAACATCTGATGACGAGTCTAACATGATGGTTCATCATGTTAGACTGATCATCAGATGCTGAAGTAGGTTTAGGAAGCTGCCCTGCACTGAGACTTCCTAAACCTGCTCAGGTTTTTGCCACGCTACTGTGGGAAGTGAAAGTCTTTGTGCTGTCTCTTAGCCTCAGACTTACAGAGGGGGACTATAGAGAGCCAGAGAGACAGATGCATCATGCCCCTGTGCATCCCTCCTTTTTAATGCTTTTCTGCTATTCCTTTGATATGTAGATTGTTGTTCTCAGGAGACCTTCCTTCCTTCCTTCCTTCCTTCCTTCCTTCCTTCCTTCCTTCCTTCCTTCCTTCCTTCCTTCCTTCCTTCCTTCCTTCCTTCCTTCCTTCCTTCCTTCCTTCCTTCCTTCTTCCCTAACCTCTTCCCTCTCTCTCTCTCTCTCTTCTGATCGCTCAGTTTTATGGTACTTAGATTTATGGCCATTTTATGCCCCTTCAGGGGTGACTTTGCAGTCAGTATGATGTTGGCTCGGGGTATTTGAATGTGGTTTTGAGCTGCATCTTCTTCTGTTCCAGTCTGGGTTTGGTAAAACAACAGAGTGAATGCTAGATGCAGAATGGGCTCTGTAACTCCTAACCCCCCTGAACCTGCGCCTGTTAAAATGACAGCCTGTCAACTGTCATTTCCCCAGAAAGCACTTTCCTGGGGGCACCTTGGGGGGGAGCTGTAACTTGGACCCCATAAATCTAATCCTCACCAAATCTGAAGGGCAGGTAGAGGGAAGTCAACTGGAGATCCCCTGAGAGCTTAGTGTCTCTAAAACACGGGGCGGGGGACTTCTGCTGCACCACAAACCTCACAAACAGAACCGGTTAATTTAGCCCTTAAAAGTTCGTGATGGTTTGTGGTTCGTGAACCAGGCATGCCATAAACCACAAACTGAGCCAAACTACATTTCTCCGGTTTGTGCCCATCCCTAGCCACCTGGCAGGTAAGGAATGATTTATTAGTTGCTGTAGATTTTCCGGGTGGTGCGGCCGTGGTCTTGGCATTGTAGGACCTGACGTTTCGCCAGTAGCTGTGACTGGCCTCCTGAGAGGCAATCCTCTGAGGAGGCCAGTCACAGCTACTGGCGAAACGTCAGGTCCTACAATGCCAAGACCACGGCCACACCACCCGGAAGATCTACAGCAACTAATGAACTCCGGCCATGAGAGCCTTTGACAGCACAATGAATGATTTGTTACAAATTAGGTTTGTCGGGAGCTGCAGTGGCTCAAGTGCTTAAGACGCTGAACTGCAGGCTGTGGAAGGTCAGTAGTTCAGCAGTTCGAGACCCGGGTGCCGCATGACAGGGTGAGCTCCCGTCTCTAGTTCCAGCTCCTGCCAACCTAGCAGTTCAAAAGCAAGAAATTGCAAGTAGATAAATAGGTACCACTTCGGTGGGAAGGTAACAGCGTTCCATGCACCTTGGTGTTCAGTCATGCCGGCCACATGACCACGGAAACGTCTTCGGACAGTGCTGGCTCTTCGGCTTTGAAACGGAGATGAGCACCACAACCTTAGAGTCGGATTCGACTGGCTTTCGAGCAAGGGAGACCTTTACCTTTACCTTTATCTTTAGGTTTGCCGGCCTCCAGGTGGGGGTCTGGAGATCTCCAGGAATTACAGCTGATCTCCAGGCTACATAGATTGCTTATTTATTTATTTATTGAAAGCATCTGTCCCACTTCTCCTGGAGAAAACGGCTACTTTGGAAAGGTGGACTGTCTGGCAGGGGACCCTATCGGGGCCCTGCCCCTCCCTAAACCCCGCCCAC
The DNA here is from genome assembly GCA_029375565.1 of Gekko gecko. NCBI lineage: Eukaryota > Metazoa > Chordata > Lepidosauria > Squamata > Gekkonidae > Gekko > Gekko gecko. The sequence goes on along the minus strand of JAPDNY010000003.1, from coordinate 12,899,037 downwards.
CCAAGCTCTGCTGTCAAATCCCCAGGTATTTCCGAATCCAGAACGGGCAACCCTCATCCCCATTAAATATACCATCATGAGGGAAGGGGCGTGAGCACTGCCGAAGCAGGAGGCACTTCAGAATTCTCCACAGACCTTATGAGTCTCCGCGCGATGCTGGAGTGTGGGGGATCACTCACCTGAAGTAGCCGATGATGAAAATAGCCACCGCCAGGGAGGTGAAGGAGACGGAGTAGCCCACCGTGTACATGATATAGAGGCGTTCGAAAAACTCCCTCTGGCGAAAACAACAACAGCAAGACACGGAGGGCAGTGTGTTCACTCGGGTGCGCAACTGAGAGCATGGGTAAGCGTCCACATGTTATTTCTTTGTCAAAACCAACCGGCTCTAAAACATGGAGTTTCGTTCAGTCTTTTGGTTTTCAAAGCTGGGCTGGCATGGCACCAGTGGATTTAATCTATGGCCCTCTGAGATGTCACGTGGGGTTACCAGGTCCCTACTGGGGCTGAGTGATCCCCCATCCCGAGCAGACCCTTCCTGCTGCTACTCAGCTTGACGGTGGGAGAAAAATAACAGGGAAAATGGAGGAGGCAAGAGGCATCGTCTTGATGCAGTGACATCACTTCCTGTGACATCGGTCCATTGCCGTGACATCAGTGCATTGCTGGAGCTATCAGGTATCCCCCGGCAATGCACTGGCATCATTTCCAGTCATGCTGGAAGTGACATCAGCACATCCCTGGTGACGTCATTACATCAACAGCGAGCTCTTTCCACCTCTTGAGTGTCCCCCTAGTTGCTGGCAACTGACAGGAGGTTGGGGGGGACATAGGGGGCATGGTATGATGTTACCTGCAGGAAAACCTGGAAGTGAGATTAGGAAGCTCTAGGAATTGAGTAGCGCTAGGTAAAGCCATAGAGTTTCTGGTGATTCCTAGAGTCACCCAAAGTCACTTCCGGGTCTTCCCCAGAAGTGATAACACAAGGGAATTTCACATTACTGAGACTCTGCCGGATTGAAGCCGTTTCTGATTCGTCTTGAAGTAAACCGGTACAGGGCTGCCATTTCACACATGGCTTTCCCTGACCGGAAAAGAGCCGAATCAGAATCGGTTTGGCATTTCAGATTGCACCGCTTTGTTTTCCCGCCGGTGCCCGCCACGCCTTTTTTTTAAAAAAATGTTCGCTTTAGAGCGCTATAGCGCTATAGTGCTATAAAAACAACACTGCAGGCATTCCAATGGGGTTGCTATGATGCTATTGCGCTATAGCGCTATAGCGCCATAACGCTCTAAAGCGAACGTTAAAAAAAAAAAAAAAGCCGGAGATGCGCCGCGCGGGCGAAAAAAGGCGGGAAAAAAGCGTATCGGATCCGGGAGAAGAAACTGATGACTACTTGGAAGCGGTTGACAGGTAAAACGCTTCAGCCCCGTTTCCTGAACGGGATAGAAGCGATTCTGTGTGAAATTACAAATATATTCCGGTAGGGAACCGGTTCTAAAACGGTTCTGTCTGAAATGCCTGACCAGAAACCGTTTGGGAACCGTTCCTCTTCCGGATTATATCATCTGTCTGAAATTCCCCACAGTGTACACTATGCCAACTTAAAAAAAAAAATAATCTCCTACTGCCACTCATGAGCAGCAGTAGGCAACAAGGGTTGCTGGTTGGGAGGCCCTCCACCACAGAGGGAGTTGTGGCAATGCTAGCCAGAACAAAAGCATCCATAGCCCATTCTACAATGTCAGTTAGGCACCGGACCTTATTGACTGGGGCAGATAGTAGTCCAGCCTCAGGGGAAAGGCCGTGGGAGAGCCATAAACTGGCAACATTAACTCTTTACAAGTCAACCGTACAACAAGCTGCAGGGTTGAGCTTTTTCCACCCTGAGGTGGAAACAGTTCCGTGTGGGGCTTGTTAAATCCAGTTCCCTGATTCTCTCCGTTTCCCCCAAATACCATATTTGAAATAGCTTTTCATCACCTCCCCTTCACTGGAGAAAGAGCCGTACCTTTCCCGAATGGATTTCTGCTTGTAGGAAGCTCAGGCATTCGGAGTAATTAGACCATGTTCGGTTTAGACTTTGCAGAAAGACCCAAGTTCCGTTCGAACTGCAGTGTCTGAAGGCCATACCTGCAAGGCAGAATAACCCCCATTAGTCCGAGTTTTCACTGAGGCCAGGGCTGCCAACCGTCCGCTATTACAGTCGATCTCCAGATGACCAAGGTCAGTTCTTCTGGATAAAATGGCTGCTCCCCAAACCCTGGCCTCCCTTGGCTCCCCCCCCCCAAATCTCCAGGTAGTTCCCAACCCAGAGCTGGCAACCCTAGACAACACACTTGTGTCGGGACTACTGCCGTGTGGGAATTCACATAATGGAACTCTAGCCATCAAGAATCGTTTTCTGCCTGACGTTGGCCAGGCATCTCGAATCATTGTTATGTGCTGTACAAGAATCAAATATCTCTTCTCTGCCCCCACTGAACAAATTGTCACTATTCCTTTCCATGGTATATTGAAGGTTCTAATCAGGGCTCTTTTTGTAGAAAAAGCCCAGCAAGAACTCATTAGCATAACAGGCCACACCCAACAACAGAAACTCATTAGCATATTAGGCCACACACCCCATGTTACCAGAAGTGTGGTCATCCAGCCACACCCACCTTTTGCTTCTTATTCTGTTTACCTTTGTCGTCAAAACCCAGGGCTTTTTTTGTAGCAGGAATTCCTTTGCATGTTAGGCCACACACCCCTAATGCAGCCAGTCCTAATGAGTTTCAGCTGTTGGGTGTGGCCTGTTATGCTAATGAGTTCCTGCTGGGCATGGCCAACTTGGGAGCGAGCCGGAACGCCGTTCCTGTGCGTCCCTGCCCCAAAATAGCCCTGGTTCTAATGCCAATTTATATCTGTTAAGATGAGCGTGATATTTAGATCTCTATTCATATCTATTTTTCGCCGAACTTCGTTGATTGCACTCCGTTCTATCGTCAGTTTGTAATATTGTTATATTGTTTGATAAAATTCAAAGAAAAGGGGGGGGGAATTACTGTTCTGCCATTAGAAAACTAGAAAGAAGAGGAGAATGCTAGGACAGAATGCTTTCTGGTAGTTTCCTATGGGAAAGGATGGCAAAAGCATATCAAAGAACGTTCCATCACTTGTGGTTTCCAAGCCCAGGTTTAGTACCTCAACGAGGGTCAACCCACATGTGACAATATGTTGCCAACATTTGAACTCCAAGCACATCTTTTGGCTCTAAGGAGCAACTGAGTGTAGTGTGTACAGGGGGCGGGGTCAGTGAGATGGTACCAGAAGGAGGGGAGGGTAACTATTCTGGTTCCCTGGCATCACTGATGGAAAATGCTTCTTCCCACTAGCTGCCTTCAACCCTAGTGGGGGGAAAAGACAGTACATGCATTAAGCTTGTCTTTTTCCAAATCCTGGAGCTAATAGCAGCCAAGGAAGTCGATTTTTGATTGAGGGAAAGAGGAATGAGGTGAGCGAACACGCCCTTTCCTGAACGCTGCTGCCTTGATCCATATCAGCTTTTTGCAACTATTAATTGGAACTTGGAGGGCCGCAGTGGCTTAGAGGTTAGGATGCTAAACTGCAGACTGGAAGGTCGGTGGCTCGGAAGTTCGAGACCCTGGTGCTGCGTGATGGAGTGAGCTCCCGTCTCTGGTTCCAGCTCCTGCCAACCTAGCAGTTTGAAAGCAAGAAATTGCCAGAAGATAAATAGGTACCACTTCGGTGGGAAAGTAACAGTGTTCCATGCGCCTTGGCGTCTAGTCATGCCGGCCATATGAACACAGAGACGTCTTCGGACAGTACTGGCTCTTCGGCTTGGAAATGGAGATCAACACCACGTCCCTAGAATCGGATTTGACTGGCTTTCAAACAAGGGAAACCTTTATTACAACTTAATGCTCTCCCGGTGTCCTCTGCTGGAGGCCCCCAGGCCTGTAACCTCTCCTGGCTTCCTCCACCATGGTTGCCAGGCCCCGAGTGGTTCCCAGTATCCTCCACCAGGGTGGCCTGGCTTTCAGCGGCTGCTGTTGTCTGCTGTGGCCAAGCCACAATTGGCTCCCTGCAGTGGTCACTACTAGCTAAATGGGTAAGTGCTTTGTCTGGGCAAGTGGAGATGACATCTTGTTTTAATTTTGGGGAGGATTTATCCCCCCCCCCAATGTATTTTTAAAAAACATTTCAGATTTTTCTGCAAACCGGGAGAGTCCCCCAAGTTTGCAGAAAAATCTGTTTAGCATCAATGTGGCCCCAATTTACAGATTTAGGTATCTGCAGGTGGGGGCCCACACATCACTGTTAGATACATAGACCACAGGAATGAGAGATGCGTGTTTGGTACCTTTGTGGTTGAAGTCATAAATGTAAGGGGGGCAAGGCACAGCCAGCGTTTCCCCCGCAGATCCCCGGGGCCAGCAGATTAGGCCATCCCATTCTGGAAAGCAGTTGCCTTCTGCAGAGAAACAAAACAGGAAGAAGGTGCGGGTAAAGGGGATGAAAGAACATCTGAAAATGTCGAGACAGTTTGTGACTGCAATAAAAAAGGCCAGTGTTACGCTGGGGATTATTAGGAAGGGGACTGAAAACAAATCAGCCAGTATCATCATGCTTCTGTAAAAATCATTGGTGCAACGTCATTTAGAGTACTGTGTACAGTTCTGGTCACCACACCTCAAAAAGGATATTATAGCATTGGGAAAAGGGCAGAAAAGGGCAACTAGAATGATCAAAAGGTTGGAACACTTTCCCTATGAAGAAAGGTTAAAACACTTGGGGCTCTTTAGCTTGGAGAAATCATGGCTGAGAGGTGACATGATTGAGGTTTATAAGATTATGCATGGAATAGAGCAGGTCGAGAAAGAAGTACTTTTCTCCCTTTCTCACAATACAAGAACTCGTGGGCAGTCCATGAAATTGCTGAGCAGTCGGGTTAGAACAGGTAAAAGGAAGTCCTTCTTCACCCGAAGAGTGATTAACACATGGAATTCACTGCCACAGGAGGTGGTGGTGGCCGCTACAAGCATGGACGGCTTCAAGAGGGAATTAGATAAGCATCTGGAGCAGAGGTCCATCAGTGGCTATTAGCCACAAGGTATAGATAGGAACTCTCAGTCTGGGGCAAGTGATGCTCTGTATTCTTGGTGTTTGGGGCGGGGCAACAGTGGGAGGGCTTCTAGCGTCCTGGCCCCACTGGTGGACCTCCTGATGGCACCTGGCATTTTTGGCCACTGTGTGATCCAGTTGTAAATAGCCTCCTCCATTGTAAATAGCCTATCACTGTTGTTGGGGCGTGCGTTGGGTGTGGGGTACTGCAGGAATGCTCGGACCTCACTAGTTTGTCTTTTGTTTTGCTTACTAAATAAACTGTGAGCTGATCTCTACTCAGCGTCTCCAAACTCACTACTTTACACCAGGAGAAAGGCCTAGACCAGGGATGTCAAACACGTGGCCCAGGGGCAGTGCTCCCTCTAAGCTGGGTAAGTGTGAGCTAGCTCACAGTTTTTTAGTCTCCGGCTCACACGTTTTTGTCTTACCGCAGGAAGGAGGGCTCCAGAGCAAACTAATTTATGCAGCAGCCAAATCGTTTGCTCACAACTTTCATGCCAGTTGCTCACAAAGTAGAATTTTTGCTCACAAGACCCCAGAGCTTAGAAGGAGCCTTGCCTGGGGGCGAGATCTAGGGTTGCCAAGTCTGAAATCACTCACCCCGGGGGAGTCCCGCGCGGTCCCAGGAGCTCCTGCGCACAAAGTGTGCACGATGACGCCACCCGGAAGTGATGTCATCATGTCAGCACGTTGGGGTGGGGCCACTAGGATTTGGGGGGGAACCATAGAGTTTTCCCTCAAATCATAGAGTGTCCCACCCCCAACGTGGCTAGTGTGATGATGTCACCTCCAGGTGACATCATCACGCTGGGGACGTGTGCCGGAAGGGGGTGGAGTTCCCCTGGGGGCCCGATTTGCAGGCGTCGGGTAACAGGCCTCTCGGGCGGGGGTTTACCCGCCCCCCAGGGGGACTTGGCAAGCCTAGCCGGATCAGACCCCCGGAGGGCTTCCATCAGGCCCGCAATGGAACTGGCCATCTCCTGCTTCTATTTCTGCTGCTGCATCATAGTTTGCTTCGCCAGACTCTCTTAATCACTCAGCCATTTCATGTTTTAACCTGGGTCCGAGACTCAGAACTCTGAGCATGAGATTTCTGCGGTGAGTGTCAATAAATCAAAAGTAGGTTTGCAGCTCACAGAGCTAATGTTTTAAGCATGTTTTTATCTTAAGTTAAAAAAAAAATCTTTGTGTCCTTTACAAAGTTTATATCTCCGCTACCTGGCATTACATTCTATGACACACGTGGCCCGGCCCAACAAGGTCTCATTTATGTCAGATCCGGCCCTCGTAACAAATGAGTTCAATGCCCCTGGCCTAGGCATTGCACAGGAAGTGATGTCATCATACTAGCAATTTCCAGGGGACACTCTGGTATTTGGGCAAAACTCTGTGGTAAAACTGGCATCTGCCATAGGGTTTTTGCCCAAATACCAGAGCATCGCCTGGAAGTCACTGGAATGATCACTTCCTGTGCAATGCCAGCGACATCGCCTAGGCCTTCCTCTTTCTGCTGGTAAGTCCCATCGCTGGCCATCTGATTGTTAGCTGGGGGGCAGGGCCTGGCAGTGGGGGACCCCCATACATCCACCAGGGGATCTGGCAACCCTAATTTTACTAGAACCTGAGACCAATATGCTGCAATCAGGTACTTTCAATTGTAAAACATAAAATCCAACACTGGCTGCTAAAAGAACACTTGCAAACTTCGGAAACTGCAGTGATCATTAAAAATAGACTGATGGTTTATTCAGTCTTGGGGACTGGGAACCTTGTTCATTTGGAGATCAAGAGAAGCGTATGCATAGATGACTGCCCTTGAGGGCTTGCTGTGGAAGCGGAATATGCTTCAGGAACATATCAATAAATCATAAGCGGTATAAAACTGTCCATAAGGCCCATAATCTGTCAGGGTTTCCTGCAAGGATGCATACCATGTGAGCATCGTTCTGCATGGAGCACTGGATAAGTGACGCACTGTGCATATGCTTTGCAACCATTGACTACATCAGGGCCATAGTATGGGTGTATACTGCCAGGTCCTGAACCCCCTAGGGTTGCCAACCTCTAGGGGGTGGCTGGAGATCTCCTGGGATTACAACTGATAAGTTCCCCTGGTGAAAACTCTGGAAGGTGGACTCTATGGCATTCTACTGCACCGAAGGCTTTCCTCTCCACAAGCCCCACCCCCCGCAGGCTCCACCCCAACATATTCAGGTATTTCCCAACTCCTTGCTGGCAACCCTGCCCTAGAGCGATGTCAAGACCCGTCCCTGAATGGTAGGTTTTTTTAAAAGTAGAAGCCCAACCCAAACTCTCAATTACAATCAGGAGCAATTGTGCCTAGGCCAGCCAACTTCAGTTTGGGAAATTCCTGGAGAATAATAATAATAAGAGATTGGATTTATACCCCCGCCCTTCGCTCGGAGTCTCAGAGTGGCTTACAATCTCCTTTCCCTTCCCCATCCCACGACAGACACCCTGTGAGGCAGGTGGGACTGAGAGAGCTCTTTCCAGGACTGCTCGTGAGAGAACAGCTCTAAGAGAACTTGTGACTGACCTGAGGTCACACCAGCAGCTCCATGTGGAGAAGTGGGGAATCAAACCTGGTTCTCCCAGATCAGAGTCCACGCTCCTAACCACTACACCAAACTGGCTGCAGAATTCTGTGAAGACACAGAATCTGGTCTCAGAGCAGGGTTGGATTAAGACTTTTAGAGACCCTATACCTAAGTCAATCTAACAACAGTACTAAACTGTAAAGAGCCAGTTTGGTGTAGTGGTTAAGCGTGCGGACTCTAATCTGGGAGAACCGGGTTTGATTCCCCACTCCTCCACTTGCACCTGCTGCTGTGACCATGGGTCAGTCAAAAGTTCTGGCACAGCTGTTCTTGAAAAAGAGCCGTTTCTGTCAGAGCTCTCTCAGCCCCACCTACCTCACAGGGTGTCTGCTGTGGGGAGGAGAAGGGAAAGGAGACTGTAAGCCGCTCTGAGACCCCTTTGGGTAGTGAAGGGCGGGGTATAAAGCCAATCTCTTCTTCTTCTTCTACCTCACAGGGTGTCTGCTGTGGGGAGGGGAAGGGCAAGGAGTTTGTAAGCCGCTCTGAGACCCCTTTGGGTAGTGAAGGGCGGGGTATAAATCCAATCTCCTCCTCTTCTTCTACCTCACAGGGTGTCTGTTGTGGGGAGGGGAAGGGAAAGGAGTTTGTAAGCCGCTCTGAGACCCCTTTGTGTAGTGAAGGGCGGGGCATAAATCCAATCTCTTCTTCTTCTTCTTCTAAATTTCTATTTTTCAACATGAAACAAAACGGGCGTGTTTGCTTACATTAAATGAGACTCTTTCTAGATTCTCTGGATTCTAGAATTCTGGATAAGTTTGTCGACAACGCATGATCAGTAGAAAAAGTGAATCCAGTCTGGCCTGGCCTGACACATTTTAGTGCCATTTAATGTGTCATCTGAACACGTATGCTTGCTTCAGTGCTGTTGTTAGACTTCTGGTTGGATCGACACCCCAAATCCTATTTCATTGTTTACTGAACATCCCCTCCTGTTGGTTGTATTTGCTCACTGTTGTTATAATATGCCTTGAGTCCCAGTAAACAAGGCGGACTATAGATAACATAATTTTTTTTTAAATCATTTTCAGCTAAGAAAAAGGATGTTCTACGGAGCAGTTTAGTAATCATCAAAGTTAGAAAAATACACAGCGTGATCTCGACACCAGAAACACAAGTCGTATTCCGTCTTTCGCGACGTGCCACGAAGATCAACGTGACTGAACTTTCCATTTTATTAACCTTTGCCTGCATACAAAAGTGGAACTGTCAGCGTTCTCCACAGAGATTCAAGATCAAGTCGAGAGGATATGAGTCAAGTCCCTTCAGGGAATCTTGTAATTGTCGTTTGTCAGATAAATCTGCATGGTGTTGTTAAAAAAATGTGCTTGATACTTCTTTGTACATTTCACTTCTCCTCTTCATATTAGCTTCCGGTGTATCAATTATAGTGTTCTAAGTAAGTAAGTGATAAGTGGACACGTCTCCAGCGTTCATGTTTGTTTCTGGGGGACTGCCATCATTTGCTTGTTTTTCCTACCCGAATCGCGTGCGGAACTGGTCTACTTTGTTCTCAGTCTCAGGCGAGGGATCTTTTGAAATGCCGTCAAATCTTTGGAAATCATTCCTCATCTCGAAGTGGTCTGCTGATTGACAGAGGTCTGCGTCTGTTTTCAAATCCAATTCTTTCTCTTGGAGAGACTGACATGTGGGGAAAGTGTAAAATTTCATTCCACGTGATCAACGCCTGCATACGAACACTAGTTATTGCATCTTTTTTTTTTTTTGCAATGTTTTCTGCCTCCTGTATATTTTCTCTCTCTTGTGTGTGTGATCTATAATTTCTCCCATATAGTTTCTCTCATTTATGTATATTAAAGCCAGTTTGGTGTGATGGTTAGGAGCGTGGACGGGAGAACCGGGTTTGATCCCCCCACTCCTCCAGATGCAGCTGCTGGCATGACCTTGGTTCAGTCACAAGTTCTCTCAGAGCTGTTCTCTCAAGAGCAGTCCTCGAAAGAGCTCTCTCAGCCCCGCCTGCCTCACAGAGTGTCTGTTGTGGGGAGGGGAAGGGAAAGGAGATTGTAAACCGCTCTGAGACTCCAAGCAAAGGATGGGATATAAATCCAATCTCCTCTTCCTCCTCCTCCAGTTTGGGGTAGTGGTTAAGTGCGCGGACGCTTATCTGGGAGAACTGGGTTTGATTCCCCGCTTCTCCACTTGCACCTGGCTGGATGACCTTGGGCAAGCCATAGTTCTGTCAGAGGTGTTCTTGAAAAAGAGCAGTTTCTGTCAAGAGCTCTCTCAGCCCCGCCCACCTCACAGGGTGTCTGTTGTGGGGAGGGGAAGGGAAGGGAGTTTGTAAGCCACTCTGAGACTCCTTTGGGTAGTGAAAGGCGGGGTATAAATCCAATCTCTTCCTCTCCTCCTCCTCTCCTCCTCCTCTCCTCCTCTCCTCCTCCTCTCCTCCTCTCCTCCTCCTCCTCCTCTTCTTCTTCTTCTTCTTCTTCTTCTTCTTCTTCTTCTTCTTCTTCTTCTTCTTCTTCTTCTTCTTCTTCTTCTTCTTCTTCTTCTCCTCCTCCTCCTCCTCCTTCTCCTCCTCCTCCTCCTCCTCCTCCTCCTCCTCCTCCTCTAGATGTGTGTCTGTGTATGTATGTTAGAGTTGCCACTTCCCCCCAGCCACCAGTGGGGGATGGGGGGTAGGGTTGCCAGATCCAGGTTCAGAAAGTCCTGGGGATTTAGAGGTGGAGCCTGAAGAGGACAGGGACCTCAGTGTGGAACCACGCCAAGAAGCCTCCCTGCCAAAGTTTCCATTTTCTCCAAGGGAACTGATCTCTATAGTCTGGAGATCAACTGTAATCCAAGGGGATCCCAGGTCCCACCTGAGGCTGGTATATGTACGTGTATATATATATATATATCATATTTGAGGAGGTCAGGACGATGACTCCCACCCTCCTGGCTTTCTGCAAACGAGGCAAAACTGAATTATTCAAGCGGGCTTTTCTGTGCAGGCAGTAGAGTCGGGCGGTACTAAACATTTCACAAAATTCCCTGGCTAATTAGGGACTGTGGTCTGTACTACTGTGTATAGCTTGCTGAAACTAGGATGTTGCTGTGTGATCTTTGCATCGCTGAATGTGCTGCATTAATACTTGCTTCAGTTCCATTTTGAGACTTCCGTCTGGTTCTACAAACCAAATTCATCTTGCGTTGCTCACAGAATGACCTGTCCATCAATTGTGCTGATTCACTCTGTGCAGGGGTCATTTCGTAGAAAAAGAAGTGCAGGAGCTCATTAGCATAACATTAGCATAAGTTATTTGCCTATGCCACACCCCCTGAAATCACTGGAAATGTGTCAGAAGGCAGCACCCACCACTCAGGCTCCACCCCTAGGGACTGTCTTTCCACTCCGGGGGCTGTCATTCCAGTCCCAGAGTAGCCTATCTGGGCACAGGAGGAACGCTACATGTGCTGCTTTGCACTCCTGCTGGGAGCTGGGGGCGGGGCTTGCCGCCACCTGTGCTTCTAACTGCCGGAGCTCCGCTCCTGCGCGCTCCTGCTCCAGATGACCCCTGACTCTGTGTAAGCTGCCTTGAGTCCAAGTCAGAAAGGCATACAATACATAATCTAAATTTAAGTAAATAAATACTTTCTAACGCATCGACAACAACTGCCCTGGAGATTTTAGGGGTGGTCCTTGGAGAGGATGAGGGGCCACTTTGTGATGTCATGTCCTGTTATGTTGCTTCCCAGTCACACGATGGTGCGCCGTGATGCCCCTTCTGGGTCATGCCCAAGCCCCACCCATTCCTGTGAAGTCACTTCCTCCTTCAAAGATTCAAGTTTTAATTCCCAGCTTGACGTCAATCCCTCACCCCACTGACCAGTATTTTAATGGCTTCCCTGGTGGAAATCATGGACTAATTGTGCTTGCATTCCCCAAACCAGTGAGCGGATAATTGTGTTTTCATGCCATAAATGTCTATGCAAATGGAAAGTTAACACAGCAGGGAAAAAGGCTTTTCCCACTTCCTTCTTTTCATGCCGAGCTTGTTTTGTACTTACTGAGGTTAACATAGGGGAGCGATCCACAGGATGATAATCCATGGTCTTTCCCCTGCAGTCCGTTCACTAGGTGTCTCCTGCCTCATTCCCCTACAAGCGTGTGTTGGAGTGAGCAACTCGGCATGCTTGGGCATTGGAGGGCACTATATCACTCCAAGCATGAATAAGTGTTATCTCCTTGAACGGGATGTCTGTCTTTGCCTTAACCTGCGAGCTTCCCTCTGACCCGCCCTTTGTCCTCTCCATCGCTTCACATGGCCTTCCATGGAGACACATGTCTCTGCAGGTCTCTCCTGTAGAGACAGTGCCCTCAGACTCCCACACACGTGATGCTGGACAAGCTGGCCATTTGTGATTGGGAAAGGACTCTTTAGATTGGACTTTCCTCTCTTCTTTTGACTGCAACCTGAATGTGAACTGGATCTACTGGCATAAATATGCCTTTTTTTTTTGCAATCTGCTTCTAGGGAGATTTATTTACTGCACTCAGTATCACGCTTCTATGACTGGGCCAAACTCTGCTATGTTAACCAAATATCCCAATTAACCACCACTGATTCTTCCCTCATTCAGCCTTCCCCAGAAGCGTGTTCTGTTTAAATTCATGAAAGCAAAACCTTTTTGCAGAATGACTTGCTGGATATTGGTATAACCGGAACTCTGACCCAAAGCCATCGTCCCAATACAGTGGAATGTGCTTAAAGCCTGGTGGGCAATGGACTGCAGTGAGCTGAACTTTGTATTGAATCGGGATTTTAACCTGCCAGCGGCAAATGGGCTTGCATGTTTCTTAGATATAAACTGGCAGTCTCCAGATATCAAGCTCCTCTCCTGGAACGTCGTAGGTTGGAAAAACAAGTCTAATGACCCTGATTTTAAACAAGTTCCTCAGTGGATATGACATAATTCTGCTCCAAGAGACATGGGCTCCGTATGAGATTTTGCTGGAGGGGTTTAACACGCATTCCGCACCAGCACTTAGTCGCTATGAATGTGGTCAGGCTGGGTGAACTGTCTTACGGTCCAGAAAAATCCAATTTAGTTGTTACCCCTCTCGAGGGGACCAGTGTTAATATGCAACCCTATCTGGTGGAAGGGGCAGGGTGGCTCTTTATATTACTAAATGTCTACATCCCTCCATGCTTGAACAAAGATTCATTGGCTGAGTTCAGACTGGCACTTTGCCCCGCTATAGCCACATTTCAGCCACGTTTCACAAGCGGATTAAAGGGGGCGTTCACACAGGCTCATCTGCCTGGCGTTCCCCACCCATAGTCAACACGTCCTGTTCCGCTTCACTCCCGCATTTAAAAGATACCTGGAGAAAGTGGTAGCAAATCCCTGAGAGCCCGTTTATCCCACTTCATTCCGCTTCCGGGAAGTGTGAACGCCAACCCAAAAAGCCGGGAGCAACGCACGTTGCACATAAGGCAGCAGCGATATGATTGGCTGTGCTCCGCTCTATCGCCCAATGTGGTGCTTGCACAATGGGATCCTCCCCAAATTGGCTGGATGTGCTCATGCGCATATAGCCGAATTACCAGGGAAAAGCCATTTACAGCTGCATCTCCGGGCCAGCAGTCTGAACGCTCCCATGTGCCTCCTCCCGGTATGCTCCCACATCAGTTGGCGCAGTGTGACTGGGAAAACCCAGAAGAGTTTGTTCTGGGGCTTTTTTGCCATGACTGGCTCCCACTTCAAACTGCCAGTCTGAACTCAGCCATTATCCCTTCACTGGGAGGGTATAGAACTACTACTTGAGGACCTTGAACTAAAATTCTCATTATGAGGTATAATTATGGTTGGTGATTTTAACTCCAGACTAGGACAGGATGGTCCTGCCATTGCCAAGGAGCTAGGTTTTCAGTCTGATAATTCGTTGCTTGACATTATGTTTGATCTTAGATTTTCAAAGGATTCTTATATACAAGACAGGGATTCGTCTTGTCCGTCTCTGTTTTAGGTTTAATCTGTCTAGCCAGTTTGGTGTAGTGGTTAAGTGCACGGACTCTAATCTGGGGGAAGCGGGTTTGATTCCCCACTCCTCCACTCGCACCTGCTGGATGACCTTGGGCAAGCCATAGTTCTGGCACAGCTGTCCTTGAAAAAGAGCCGTTTCTCTCAGAGCTCTCTCAGCCCCACCTACCTCCCAGGGTGTCTGTTGTGGGGAGGGGAAGGGAAAGGAAAAGAGTTTGTAAGCCACTCTGAGACTCCTTTGGGTATAAATCCAATCTCTTCTTCTTCTTCAATACAGGATCAGCCTAGAGCATCCCTGACAAGGGTTTGTCCAGCCACTGCTTCAAGACTGCCAGGGAGGGGGAGCTCGCCACCTCCCTAGGCAGCTGATTCCGCTGTCACACAACTCTGAGTGTCAAAAAGTTTTTCCTAAGATCCAGCCGGTAGCTTCCTGCCCTTAATTTAAACCCATGATTGCGAGTCCTCTCCTCTGCTGCCCACAGGAACAGCTCCTTGCCCTCCTCCAAGTGACAGCCATTCAAACACTTCGAAAGAACATAAGAACATAAGAGAAGCCAATGTCAAATCAGGGTTTGATTCCCCACTCCTCCACATGCAGCTGCCGGCATGACCTTGGGTCAGTCACAAGTTCTCTCAGAGCTGTTCTCTCAAGGGCAGTTCTCTCAGAGCTCTCTCAGCCCCATCTGCCTCACAGGGTGTCTGTTGTCGGGAGGTGAAGGAGATTGTAAGCTGCTCTGAGACTCCTTTGAGAAGTGAAGGGCAGGGTATTAATCCAACCTCTTCTTCTTCTTCTCTGGCTCCTTTCTATTTATAAACCTGCATCATGTCCTCCCTTAGTCGTCTCTTTTTCTAAACTGAAAAGTCCCAGACTCCTCAGCATTTCCTCATAGGGAAGCCCCTCCCCAAACCAAGCTCTCCTCAGGCCCCGCCCCCCAAATCTCCAGGAATTTCCCAGTCCGGAGCTGGCAACCTGAATTCCACGTGCTCCTTGTTCTGCAGCAGAAACACTACAGAGTCTATCCTGACCCCCCGAAGGAATACTATGGTGTTAAAATAAATCTATCTTGTACAAACAGCTGATCACGCAAAGATCCCCAAGGGATCAACCGCAAGATGTTTTCACCTCCTGGGTATTATTGCTCTAACAGGGAAGGGAAGTGGAAAATATTTGACACAGCATGGAAATAGAATGTGGAGGAGGCATTGGATCAATGACTCAGAAGTGGTTCTCCTGAAATGCTGTCTCGAGCTTTCTTTTTGCCTCTGTTGTTGTTGCTGTTATTAGCTGGCGTTCTTGGAATCTGAGCTCCGCTTACCCTCCCGAAGGTGATTTCTGTTCCCCGTTAATCAGCTTCTTTTGTGTGCGCTTGCATGTGCTTTACTAAATTGGCATTCAGCAGTTGATGAAGCTATTGTTTTCATGATTTGTTTGATTTCTTGGTCTCGTTTTGCTTCATCGGCAAGCTGGATTCCACCAAGTGACTCAGTTTCCCTGTCTCACCAAGAGAGGTTCACTTCTGTGTAGGGATGGGCGCGAACTGGCTGACAAACTAAAGTTCATTGCGAATTTTGGCTGGTTCGTGGTTCGCAAAGCGATGTTTGGGAACTGAAGGACTGTCATGAACGTCTATGAATTTTGATGCAGTTCGTGGCAGTTTGTGAAGAGAAGGAAGTGGGGAGCAGAAGAACTCGTGGGCACTCCATGAAATTGCTGAGCGGTCGGGTTAGAACAGATAAAAGGAAATACTTCTTCACCCAAAGAGTGATTAACGCATGGAATTCACTGCCACAGGAGGTGGTGGCAGCTGCAAGCATGGACAGTTTCAAGAGGGAATTAGATAAACATATGGAGCAGAAGTCCATCAGTGGCTACTAGCCACAAGGTATAGGTAGGAACTCTCAGTCTGGGGCAGATGGTGCACTCTATTCTTGGTGCTGGGGGGGCAGCAGTGGGAGGGCGTCTAGTGTCCTGGCTCTACTGCTGGACCTCCTTATGGCACGGGGTATATTTTGGCTACTGTGTGACAGAGTGTTGGACTAGATGGGCCATTGGCCTGATTCAACATTGGCGTCTCTTATGTTCTTATGTTTTTATGTTCTTATGTTCCCTGCAAAAAGCCACAGGGAGCAGAAAGCAGTGGTTTAAACTTTAAATGGCTCACAAACCAATGTGAACCGGTTCGGTTCATGAACCAGAGTTATCAGTTCACAGTTCGGTTCATAGTTCAGCCATGAACCACAAACCGAACCACAAAAATGTGGTTCATGCCCATCCATACTTCTGTCCCACCCAGGTCAGGGCAACCCATTCATATAAGTCATGATGCAGTCTGGCACTGAGAGGATGGGGTGAGACGTGTGGGTTTTTTGAGGCACAATGAGCTAGAGTGCTCCTGAGCACAGTGAAATGTGTTGTAGCAGCCTACCTGAGAATTTTATTATCTGTGGCTCAAGTGTAACCATCAGGATGCATTTCCACACAATTGATGGTTTCTGTCCAAGAGTCAAACAGCGAGAAAGGCTGATTTCACACTGATCTATCTAGGGTTGCCAGTTCTGTGTTGGGAAAGATCTAAAGGTTTTGTGGGTGGAGTCTGGGGAGGGCGGGGTTTGGAGAGGGGAGGTACCTCAGCAGGGTATAATGACATAGAGTCCACCCTCCAAAGCAGCCATTTTCTCCAGGGGAACAGATCTCGGTCATCTGGCAATCAATTCTATTAGTGGGAGATCTCCAGGTGGTACATGGAGGTTGGCAACCCTAGATCCAGTGCCTTTTTTTAAAAAGAGGTGCCAGAACTCTCAAGAGGGAGATGAAGTTTTCAATCTGTATACCGAAAACTCATGAACTTTTAAACGTTTTAAAAAGAATTTTGTCAAAGAGGTGTCAGAATGCCGTTCCGGCATGTTCCC
Source organism: Gekko gecko (assembly GCA_029375565.1). Lineage (NCBI taxonomy): Eukaryota > Metazoa > Chordata > Lepidosauria > Squamata > Gekkonidae > Gekko > Gekko gecko. The sequence continues at coordinate 12,882,393 of JAPDNY010000003.1, read as the reverse complement.
CCAGAACAAAAGCCCTGTCTCGATCTATCACTTTCATGGCACATATACTTCAAAAACGTTTAGAAACGCTGGGTGGAAAAAAACGAATAAAAAGAGAGGCTGCTCGGGTACCTCACCTCCTTCTTCTTGGAGCTGGGACGTGATGTTCCGCTCACACTGAACTCTGGCCTCCAGGAGAAGATAAATTTGATCCTCGGTTGTAATGGTATAATCCAAGTCGACCTAGCAGAGAGAAAGTCCAAACTGAAACAGCGCTTGTGGAGAATATCGGAGCGGAGATAGATCAATGTGGGCAGGCATGTCAGTATGAAGCAATAGAACAAAGTTCGAGTCCCGGGGCACCTCTAAGACCAACAAAATTTTATTCAAGGTGGGAGCTGTCACGTGCACAGACATTTCGCCAGACGATGAAATGGAATTACAGATCGTGTTCGTATATATAGGGTTGGCTTGTTAAATTGGCGTGCAAAATAGTAAAAGATATTTACTAACAGATCAAAAGAACAACAAGCTCGGTTTCTGGTTATCAACTGTTCGGGTTCGATGGGGGGGGGGGGGGAGGCGGGGAAAACAGCCAGTGTTCCCTCTAAGCTGAGTTAGTGTGAGCTAGCTCACAGTCTTCTAGCCTCTGGTGCCCACATTCTTTTTTTTTTTTTTAAGCGCCCCCAAAAGAGGCATTTTTATTATTTTTCCAACAATGACATGACTACCACATTACACAACATAACAGACAACACACCAAATACATAACAATACACACTACACAACAAAAGAAAGACAAACACAACATTAAACATTCACGGGGGGTACAATTCTCATCACATCACGTCCGATTTTACCCTCCCACCTTACCGATCTAAGTATTATACCGTTCTTTCTGTATCCACTAATTCTAACTTTCTAACTTATTCAATTCTAGTTTAACATAAAGTTAATAATATCCATTCCTTCTTATTTCTCTCCATCCTTCTCTCTCCGATCGTACCAGTCATAAAAGCGTTGCCAAGTGTTTGTAAAGGCTGATTCATCGTATCCTTTCAACATCAAAGTCAGTTTGTCCATTTCTGCTGCTTCCATTATCTTCTCAATCAACTCCTGTTCAGTTGGTACCACCATAGTTTGCCAGTACTTTGCATATAAAATTCTAGCCGCTGTTGCTATATATGTTATCAAATATCTCTCTTCTCTCCGCACTTCTTTTGGAAGTATTCCCAGCAATAATACCTCTGGCTTAAACAAAATAGTACTTTTTATAATATTCTGCATCAATCTATACACCCATATCCAATATTTTTTTACCCTCTCACAAGTCCACCACATACGATAAAATGAACCCACTTTGACATTACATTTCCAACACTTATTAGAACATTTTCCATCAAATTTTGATAACCTATCCGGGGTAATATACCATCTATAAAACATTTTATACATGTTTTCTCTATATGCAACTGCCCTGGTTATTTTCACATTTATTTTCCATATTTGATCCCACTGTTCCAGCTCTATGTTATAGCCAAAATTTGTTGCCCATTGAACCATATTGTTTTTCACTGTTTCGTCTATCATATAATCAGCCAAGAACAATGCGTACATTTTTTTTAATAAACTTCTCTTCCGGCTCGTACAATATTTTCTCCATATCTGATAATGACTTCTCAAACCCTTTCTGTTTGTCTTTTTTATATCTTGACTGAATCTGAACTCTGTGCCACCAACCAATATCCTCGCCCAATTCAAGCTCCCCCTTCGCATTTATAATATCCAGGTATCTTTGCGGTGGGTCTTCAGAATATAACCTAGGTAAAGTCACTGCTTCTACCCACATTTTTGTCTTAGCTCAGGAAGGATGGCTCCAGAGCAAACTAATGGATGCCGCAGCCAAATCGCTTGCTCACAACTTTAACGCCGGGAGCTCACCAAATAGAATTTTCGCTCACAGGACTCCACAGCTTAGAGGGAGCATTGGAGCAGAGGTAATAAATATATCAGAACTGGAGACTGATGTGCCCCCAAATCATCAGAATCCAGTCCTTCGACCCTGTCAGTCTCCTTTCTAGCATGAAGGCGAACCTTACAGCATCCTGGCTGTGTAAAATAGAGTTCACAGTCACATGCCTTCAATTCACAGCAGCCACACATTCTTTTGGGAACAACGCAACTCATTTCTACGCACCTGAAGCTTTGGCCACGGCGGAGTCGCCAGGGCTCTCTTTTTATCTCTCGCATAATGAAAACAGTTTTTGCTGGCGCATGTCACCCTTGGACTCGAGAAAATGAGACTCGTTCCCTGAATGGACGTTCCGCTTTGGGGCTGCCTTATTTGGTTTACGGGGGTGCAGGGATTTCCGTTTTTCATAGAAGGGTTATCCCAGTTTTAGAAGAGAGAAATGAAAAGCTTTGCTTTCCCAGACTTTCATTCACCAGGGTTTGCTTTTCTTTATGCAATGATGATGAAGAAGAAGAAGATGAAGAAGAGGAGGAGGAGGAGGAGGAGGAGGAGGAAGAGGAGGAGGAGGAGGAGGTTGGATTTATGCCCTGCCCTTTACTCGGGGTCTCAGAGTGGCTTACAATCCCTTTCCCTCCCCCTCACCACAATAGACACCTTGTGAGGTAGGTGGGGCTGAGAGAGCTCTCTTGAGAACTGCCCTTGAGAGAGAAGCTCTGAAAGATCTTGTAACTGACCCCAGGTCACACCAGCAGCTGCATGTGGCAGACTGGGGGATCAAACCCAGTTGTCCCAGATTAGAGTCTGCGCACTTAACCGCCACACCAAACTGGATGCCATACAGAGGGGAAACCTCCTGTGAGGAAGAGGGTGAGTACATGTACGTGTGTGTGTGACCTGGAGATTCTCCCGCTATTACAATCGATCTCCAGATGGCCAAGATCAGTGCTCCTGAAGATGATGGCTGCTTTGGAGGCCGGGTTCCATGGCATTTGGCCCTGCTGTGGTCCCTCCCCTCACCAAACCCCGCCCTCCCCAGGCTCCACCCACAAAACCTTCAGGTATTTCCCAATCCAGAGCTAGCAGCTCTAGTCACCAACCTTCCGGTGGGCCCCTCAAGAGTCCTGACATAAGAACATAAGTAGAAGCTTGCTGGATTAGAACCGGGAGTCCACGTAGTACGGCATTCTATGCTAAACCTCTGTTCTGTGGCAATCAGTTGAAATTCCAGGAGGTCTCCAGCCCCCACTTGGAGGCTATGCAAAAGTATACAGCGCTGTGTATAACAGACATATGTTCAAGGTAAATCAATTTTGTGCTTTTTCTTTTTCTTTTTTCCCTTTTTCTATACTGTGGAGTGAGCTTCCGTCTCTAGTTCCAGCTCCTGCCAACCTAGCAGTTCGAAAGCAAGAAATTGCAAGTAGATAAATAGGTACCACTTTGGTGGGAAGGTAACAGCATTCCGTGCACCTTGGTGTTTAGTCACGCCGGCCACATGACCCTGGAAATGTCTTCGGACAGCACTGGCTCTTCGGCTTTGAAACGGAGATGAGCACCGCAACCCTAGAGTCGGATTCAACTGGCTTTCGAGCAAGGTATGCAAATTTACCTTTACATAAATATTGGTATCAAATATTATCAAAAATAGGTTTCACCCAAACAAAACATCAAAGTGCAGGTTTACATTCTATACAAGTAGACAGACAGCACCTTGTCAGTATCACAATCGCTAGTCCCACGGGGACTCCAGTGATTTACCCGTTTCGAATACGAATCTTTTTCAAGGACCGTGATGTATATATAAAGGACATAAGGCCCAATAGTTTCTCTTGGGGAGCACAAAAGCTCTTAAGATAGCAGCATATTTTTCTAGGGTCCCATCAGCACCCTTGCAGCAGACAGATAACCTCTCTAGGATAGCATATCCCTCAAGTTCTATCCGTCCCGTGGGACTAGCGATTGTGATACTGACAAGGTGCTGTTTGAATATTTGTACGAACGTAAACCTGCATTTTGATGTTTTGTTTGGGTGAAGCCTATGTTTGATAATATTTGATACCAATATTTATACAACAGTACAGAAAAATTAGAAAAATAAAAATAAAAAGCACAACATTGATCTACCTTGAACATACATCTATTATAAACAATGCTATATACTTTTGCATATCTTCCTAACACTGTGACCGTCGGTTTTTATTTCCCACCTGGAGGCTGGCAACCAGAGGCAAGGGACTTGAGTGAGTGTGAATGCAGGTCCTCTGTATGGAAGTTTGGCAACAACAGGAGGGAAGGGAAAAATAAGTCAAAATAAAGTCATTTTTCGTGGAGGGTGAGCACGAGAGCTGCCAAAAGAGAATCGTCTGTAGTTCGCACACCTTTTCACTTTCTCTTTAAAAAGTGCCATTTTATGATGGGCCGTAATGGGAGATGTGCTGTAATCCCAGGGATATCTCCAGGCGCCACCTGGAGGCTATAGGAATGCAACCACAAATAGACCAGCACCCATAACAGCTCTATAAAGGGGACCTAATCCAAGTGCGGTGCAAAACATAAGTTATTATTAAAAAAAAAATCTCTCTACATAGTTCTCTTCACACAAAAACGTTACGAGGAGACACAGTCTCAGGAAATGGAACACCAAAGCAACGTAAAGTTTAAGAGCACTATATATACGATATCTTGTGCTGAGGCACACAATTCCAAAATAAAGTCCAACGGTTTAAGTCCCATGTTGCCTAATAAAAGACACAGCCGTATGATTAGTAGGTAGGTAGGTATCGTTTTTATTGTACGTGGCCAAACACTGATGTCCCTTCCCAATCGAGCTTTGCTCCGTGGTTTAAAATAATTAAAAAGGACCATTCCAGAGCCTCTTATTTAAACAACATAACCTCGTATAATCTCAGGAGATCCCTTACTTCAGTGCATTTTCAAACGATGCCTCCGGAGATGCTAGCTGGTTGTTGTAAAAAAAAAACTCCAGTAGACCAGCATATTTGTATATGTGGGCAATCAGTAGAAGACCTTCCCCACTACATTCTGGCCTGTCCCTTATATGTAGAACCCAGGGCCAAAATTTTAGCAAAGATATTGACAGCCCTACCCCCTGTCTGATTATGATAAGATGGCCTTTATGCTCTCACCTGAGGACCCCTTCATCTCTTCAAGATCGGCTCTCAAACTGGAGAGCCAGTTTGGTGTAGTGGTTAAGTGTGCAGACTCTCATCTGGGAGAACCGGGTTTGATTCCCCACTCCTCCACTTGCACCTGCTGATGTGACCTTGGGTCGGTCACAAGCTCTGGCACAGCTGTTCCTGAAAGAGCAGTTTGTGTCAGAGTTCTCTCAGCCCTGCCTACCTCACAGGATGCCTGTTGTGGGGAGGGGGAGGGAAAGGAGTTTGTCAGCCGCTCTGAGACTCCGAGTGAAAGGCGGGGTATAAATGCAATCTCTTCTCTTCTTCTTCTCTTCTCTTTGCCTTGGCCGCCAGAAAAATTACAGCAAAGAAATCAAATAGCATCATTGCAACCAAGTGAGTGACTCCAAAAGGTCTTATCGGTTTTAAAGACTAGAGGTCGTGTGATTAGTAACACTTTTTCTTTCAGTCTTCAAATCAGCCTGCAGCCTACAGTTTTCTTTCCAAGTTCTATGCCGTTCTCAACCACAGACTGGTCACGGTCACTTCTCAGACAAAGCTCTTTTGGGAAACAGGAAGAAGAAGGCCGACACGCCCCATCAGAACAGAGCATCAATCATATGGCTGTGTCTTTTATCAGCCAACCTGGGAGTTAAACTGTTGGGCTTTATTTGGGAATTGTGTGCCTCGGCACAAGAGATTGGACTGTATATATAGTGCTCTTAAACCGACATTGCTTTGGTGCTCCACTTCCTGGGACTAGACCGTCTCCTTGTAAGGTTTTTGTAAGAAGAAAAACGCATGTAGAAGGATGGTTTTTGAACAGTAGCTTATGTTTTGTGCAGCACTTGGATTGGGTCCTTCACAGCAGGGGTGTCGAACTCATTTGTTCTGAGGGCTGGATCTGACATAAATGAGACCTTGTTGGTCTGGGCCCTGTGTGTCATAAAATGCAATGCCAGGTAGCGGAGATATAAACTTTACAAAGGACACAAACCCAAAGAGGGGTTTTTTTTTTAACTTACAATAAAAACATGCTTAAAGCATTAACACTCTTGCAATATTTTGTTTATTTAACAGTGTCTGACAACTGACACCTCTTGCTCTGACTTACTGCATTAAATTGTCTGTGCTGCTGCAATCTTGGGTATGCTGTTCAGGTGTGTCTCTGTAAGCTGCAAACCTACGGTGACGCAGCAGCAGCAGAACTGGAAGAAGAAGCAGAAGAAAGCCAGTTCCGCTGCAGGCCTGATAGAAGACCTCTGGGGGCCTGATCTGCCCCCCGGGCTGCATGTTTGACTACAATGAACCACCTGAAGGCTGGCAATCCTATAGGAACTGAAGCTGAGGGAGGAATGAAAAAGGAGACAGTGGCTGAGATTTAAAGAAGGTCCATCTGGGTTGACACTCTGTGTCGCCACACTTGGTGACTTGGAGCCTGGTGGCAGCGCTCGCTAAAAGAAGTCTCCCAGGAGCCCGTGAGGCCTAGTTTTTGGTCTGTGCTGCCTTCTAGCAATGCCAGCCTGTGAAGACTGCCTTAAATTTAGCCTATGTCAAAAGTCAAATGGTAAAAATAGGTCTCTGGATCACTGGGCTGCTTGCTGGGATAGATTTTCTTGTAACGATCCAGAGGGAAGTGTGAGAACGGGCTCCTGAAGAAACCTTCTAATTGTCTTCCCTGTGAGGATAGGTTACCTCCAGCTCCAGATGTGAGGGGTTAGGCAGAAAGGGAAGATGAGGCCCCTGCCGGTAGAGAGCGGGCTTCCCATTTCTGCCCTTTTATCGGGGATAAAGTTGTGCTTGAAGGTTGTTGACTTATCAGGAGGGGGCTTTATTGTTAGGGTTGCCAGTCTCCAGGTAGTATCCACACGAAAGGTAACAGCTCAAATAAACCGACGAGACCAAAAAAGCAGTGAATAGACACTATACAACAGATGAAACGGATATCATAGTATGTTAAGCATCAGCATCTTATAAACACTCAGGGCTCTTTTTGGGCAGGAACGCACAGGAATGGAGTTCCGGCTGGCTCCTGAGTTGGCCACGCCCAGCAGGATCTCATTAGCATAATAGGCCACACCCAACAGCAGAAATTCATTAGGATTGGCTACATTAGGGCTGTGTGGCCTAACATGCAAAAAACAAGCCCTGGGTTTTGACAACAAACAAGGTAAACAGAATAAGAAGCAAAAGGTGGGTGTGGCTGGATGACCAGACTTCTGGTAACATGGGGTGTGGCCTACTATGCTAATGAGCTGGGCTGTCAAGGGTGTGGTCTAATATGCTAATGAGTTCCTGCTAGGCTTTTTCTACAAAAAAAAGCCCTGTAAACACTGCGAAAAAGTGCAAAAGAAGGGCCCAAAGTTGATGGAGTTCTCCGGAATAGCGTTGCGTTTCGTGAGGATTTCCTCACGAAAGGCAAGTGTGCTTTCGTTTAGCCTGCCCGCTTTGAACATACTATATTTAAACTCGGGAGTTGAGGACATGACTTCTGTGAAGCTATTGCTATTAATGGCAGTGTATGCAATGATGAACACACGACAGTAGAAGACGCAATTCTTATTGTCGTCCCGTTCAGAGGAAGTCCTCACGAAATGAAACACTATTCCGGAGAACTTCATCAACTGCAGCTACCATTAGACCATTCTTTTGCACTTTTTTTGCACTGTTTATAAGATGTTGATGTTTAATATACTATGATATCATTTTCATCTGTTGTATAGCGTCTATTCACAGCTTTTTTGGTCTTGTTTTTTAGCCTCCAGCTCACAGATTTTTGTCTTTGCTCTCAGGAAGGATGGCTCCAGAGGAAACTAATGTATGCAGTAGCGAAATTGCTTGCTCACAACGTTAATGACAGTAGCTCACAAAGTAGGATTTTTGCTCACAAGACTCCACAGCTTAGAGGGCGCATTGCTTACGATCGTACCTTCAGCTACAACAAGGGCCCATTCTGCATCTAGAATTCGCTCTGCTGTTTTACCAAACCCACGACAGAACAGAAATTCCCCTCTGCATTGCATGCCACTTTCACTTTGATTGAATGTCGGATTTTATGGCAGCGTCCAGACTGCGTGTTGCTTTCACTTCCTTTGGTCTCTGGGTTTTATGGTACTGTCTGCATAGATTTATGGCCGTTCAGGAGTGTCTCTGCAGTCAGTAAGGCATTGGCCCTGGGGTATTTGAATGTGGTTTTGAGCCTCATCTTTTTCTGTTCCAGTGTGGGTTTGGTAAAACAATGGAACAAATGCTAGATGCAGAATGGACCAAGGAAGCAAGCAGTCTGAAATGTGGAAGCACTCCCTGTCTGCCCGTGCCTACCGTCACTTTTTGAAGCCATTCCTGCTGTGGCCCGGATGTCAGAGGTCAATCTCCCCAAGACAGAGTTTTCACAGGATCTCAAGCACGATTTTTGGGGCATTGGAAACTGCCAGGCTTATCAAATAGGGTTTCTGGCTCTGGGTCGGGAAATAACTGGAGATTTTGGGGGTGGAGACTTGGAGGGCGGGATTTGGGAGGGGAGGGACATCAGGAGGATATACATGCCATCAGGGCTTGTTTTGTAGCAGGAACTCCTTTGCATATTAGGCCACACACCCCTAATGTAGCCAATCCTCCAAGAGCTTACAGTAGCCCCTGTAAGACGAGCTCTGTAAGCTCTTGGAGGATTGGCTGCATTAGGGGTGTGTGGCCTAATATGCAAAGGAGTTCCTGCTACAAAACGAGCCCCGCATGCCATAGATTTAAAGTTGCCAGGTCCCCTGTGCCCACCAGTGGAGGGTGCGGGGTTAAGGTTCCCAGAACCAGGGTGGGAAACTCCTGAGGATTTGGGGATGGAGCCTGGGGAGGACAGGGACCTCAGTGGGGGTACAATGCCACAGAGTCCACCCTCCCAAGCATCCCTTTTCTCCAGGAGAGCTGATCTCTGTAATCGGGAGATGAGCTGGAATTCTCGGGGCTCCCCAGGTCCCACCTGGAGGCTGGGGATGGTGGAGTTTGGGGATGAGAGGGACCTCCGTGGAGGTATAATACCATAGAGTTCTCTTTTCAGAGCAGCCAGTTTCTCCAGGGGAACTGATCCCCGTTGCCTGGAGATTGATTGAGAGAGCAGGAGATCTCCAGGCACTACCTGGAGGCTGGCAAACCTAACTCGCACATCAGAGCCCAGTTTCCACAAGACAAAGAGTTTTCGCAGGACCTCATGCACAGTCTCTTTCAGTGGGGGCAGCTGCCACGCTTACCAATCAAACGACAAACTCAGAAGAGGCTGAGCAATGAGACGGGAAGCATCAGACCAGTGTTCCCTCTAAGCTGGGTTAGTGTGAGCTGGCTCACAGTTTTTTAAACCTCCGGCGCACCCATTTCTGTCTCAGCTCCGGAGGGATAGCTCCAGAGCAAACTAATTTAAGCAGCAGTCAAATCACTCACCCACAACTTAAATGCCCGTAGCTCACAAAGTAGAATTTTTGCTCACAAAGATGCTTTATGGCTGAAATGAACAAAATGACAAGAAAGCTTAATAACGAAGAAGATGAAGCATTTTTTGAAGAATGGAAAGATTTTAAAGACTATCTTGAGAAAAATTGGGATGTTAAAAATAGATTGATTTGCTTTGACAGTTATTAAGGAGAAAATAAGAAAAAGAACGATAAGATTGCTAAAATGTTACCTAATTTGATAATGGAAATGACATATTTTGTGAATGGTAATTAGATAATAGAGTTTATAAGGGGGTAAGAGCATTGCGGGAAGCCTTGTACTGGGGGGAGTGGGGAGAAAAGAAAAAAGGTATGTGATATCTATAAGATGGAATTTTAACTATGTGAAACATATCCTATAATAAAATGTTTTTGTTTTTTTAAAAAGAATTTTTGCTCACAAGACTCCACAGTTTAGAGGGAGCATTGCATCGGACACACACGCCGGCAAGGGGACGCCTCTGGCTGCTGATTTTAATGGGCTGGGATTATTATTTCCCTCCCTTATATTGATGAGTAGTGGCTGAAGTCGCTGCCATCTCTGCTGGGGCCTATCTTCCAAACAAGCCTTTTTGAAATGCTTCCAAAAATGCAGAACGGAGCCAGCTTTTCCTGCAGCGCTGTAGAACATCTTGGAGCGAGTGAAAACATACCCCGTGTTTGACCTGCTGCCTTCGTGGCCCCCCCCAGCTGCCAGTTGGAGAGAACAAAGAATGGGCCAGATCTCTCCCAGACACTACGGCCTTTCCCTGACCCCGAGGCTGGGAAAATCAATCTGAAGCCAAGGCAGGGCGAGGCGGGGAAGGCTCTGCTTGTTGGCATGCAATTTCCCTCCCAAAGCAATCAGTTGCGAGGGCCAGAAGCCAAACCCCTTTATTTACCTGTGCAAAAACCAGTCTAGGATTTGGAGCCCAGCTGCTAGGAGAGAGATGCATCTTGTAATTAGCAGGACCAAAAAAAAAAAAAAGCTGTTTAAAATCTTTCTGTAAGAATGGTAGAAACACCTGCATTCGGCACTCGCCTTGATGAAATGCCCCACATCGCCCTTCTCTTTTGGAATAATTAATCTGAGATCAACAGCTTTGATTTCATTCTCATAGTCATTAACTGAGATTAGAGACTCAGTTTAGCTCATCAAGAATCCCGTGAAAGAGCGGAGAAACCCTACATCTCTCCCTCTATCTATCTATCTATCTATCTATCTATCTATCTATCTATCTATCTATCTATCTATCTATCTATCTATCTATCTATCTATCCGTGAGCCAATTTGGTATAGTGGTTAAGTGCACGGACTGTAATCTGGGAGAACCCGGTTTGATTCCCCACTTCTCCACTTGCAGCTGCGGGATGACCTTGGGCAAGACTTAGTTCCGGCAGAGCTGTCCTTGAAAGAGCAGTTTCTGTCGGAGCTCTCTCAGCCCCACCTCCCTCACAGGGTGCCTGTTGTGGGGAGGGGAAGGGAAAGGAGATTGTAAGCCGCTCTGAGACTCCGAGTGAAGGGCGGGGTATAAATCCAACCTCCTCCTCCTCCTCCTCCTCTTCTTTTTTTGTCATCTTCTACCTACCTATCATCTGTCTGTCTGTCTGTCTATCTACCTACCTACCTCAAATCTATCTGTCATCTATCTATCTAACATCTATCATCTATCTTCTACCTACCTATCATCTCTCTCTCTCTCCCCCCTTTCTCCTGGGAGAGTTGCCCTCTCTGTATTGGGAAATACCTGGAGATTTGGGGGGGGGTGGAACCTGAGAAGGGTGAGGTTTGGGGAGGGACAGGAAGGGCCCTCAGCAGAGCGCAGTGCCATACAGCCTCCAAAGCAGCCATTTTCTCCAGGGAAACTGCTCTTTATCATTGTCTGGAGATCTGAAGTAACGGTGGGCGCTCTCCAGGTGCTACCTGGAGGTTGGCAGCCTGACCTCCCTCCCCAGGAGGCTTCCATTCTCAATGCACCGCTGTGGAGCCAAGTCCACCGCAGCAGGGCTGGTGTCAGCATGCCCAAAAGCGGGGCAGCAGCCGGAGCCCATGGATCCCAGCGGGACCTGCTTGGGCCGACTCCCACCCCTGCTCAGGCATCTCCTCGGACGCCTGTGCTCGCACGCTTCCACCACCTGCTTGGGAGTGCTTTGTCCTCAGCGCTTCCAGTTGCAGATGCTGCCGAGCGCTGCAGCAGGAGGGCATGTGGGTGACGCGCAAAGCGTCAGAGTTCTCAGTAGCGATGGTGGTGGCACTCCTAGCTGCACCTACCCATCGCCCAGCACCCTTGGGTGGGCAGGCAGTATGAGCAGCTGTGACTGCAGGGGGTGGGAGAACTTGCGAGTGGGCGGAGGAAGGACGCACGGGAAGGTGGGGCGTGTGGGTGGGTGAGGAAGGAGGGGAGCCCAGTCGTGGGCATAGGAAGGCCCTGGAACAATCTCTGACCGCCCCCCCCCCAACCCAGAACCAGTCCTGCCAGGGGCGGATTAAGGCTCACTGACCAATCTTGGTGCCCCCGCTCCTTTCCACACTGGCCCCGTCCATTTTAGTTGTTGACCCATCTGACCCGATACGCAATCCAGGTTGCGGCAATACAAAAATTTAATTCCTACGATAACACAATACACTGTACAAACTAAGCCAAGCTTTGTCTACATAAAGTTCTACAAAAATGCAATGCAACATCCATTTTAATATTTCACAAGCTGAATGTATCAAAGTTCCAATATTCGTGACCTGAAAGGCATTTTTTACATTTTTTTAACCCTTTCCCCAACTTTGTGGGGCCCCCTTTGGCCCTGGTGCCCTACACCACGTGCCCAGTCCGCTTAAAGGTTAATCGGCCACTGAGTCCTGCACTGCACTCTTAGCTGGGACACCCCACCCCCAATGCAAATGTGAAGATGTTGGTGTGCCAGCCAACAAAATGGGCTGAGGATAAGGCCTGAGACTGGCTGGTCATGTTCAGAGGAGCTAGCCACATTCTGGCAGTGCGGCCAGCGTTTCAGGCGGCTGCGGAGGGCTGGGCGGCCATGACAGGCCAGTGATGGCCCTTTGATTGGCACGGCGTGTGAGGGAGACGGACCCTCTCTATGGCTGCTGGTTTATTCTGTGATGTTGATAGAAGAGCTTAGAGAAGCTTAGAGAAGCCCCAGAAGAGGCTGGAGCTGTGAGTAGAAGGGAAGTGTTCATTTAAAGAGCTGGCCAGAATGTGAGGAATGCATTTGACATTTTTTATTTATGCATTTATGAGAATTTTTTTTAGTTGCCACTCACCCGGAGGGCCTTGTGGTGACTCGCATTAAAACCAATAAGGTAAAAAACAAATAACAAAGAGTGGCGTGTCCTCGTCCAGGCAGACATGCGGTTTGCACAGCAAACAGATAAATTTGTGAAATCCCTTCTGGGGTGAAACAGAGGATCTAAATAGTGCAGTGTACTAACGCTGATCAGCCAGATGCTTCCGAGAAGCTCACAAGCCAGGCATGAAGGCAAAAGTCTTCCCTTGTCATCTGTCCCTCAGCAACTAATGTTCAGGGACTGACTGCTTTTAGGCTTGGAGGTTCTATTCAGGCATTATGTCTGAGGGGAAACTCCACATTCAGAAGCAGTAAGCCCCTGAATCTCAGAGCCAGAAGGCAACATCGGGGGACGGCCTTGGCCTCTGTGCCCTGTTGTTGGCCCTCCAGAGGAACTGGTTGGCCACTGTGTGAGACAGTATACTGGACTGGATAGAACACTGGTCTGATCCAGCAGGGCTCTTCTTATGTACTTAGGAAAGTCTCAGCCTCTGTGCCCTGTTGTTGGCCCTCCAGGGGAACTGGTTGGCCACTGTGTGAGACAGGAGGCTGGACTGGATAGACCACTGGTCTGATCCAGCAGGGCTCTTCTTATGTACTTAGGAAAGTCTCAGCCTCTGTGCCCTGTTGTTGCCCCCCCCCTGAGGAACTGGTTGGCCACTGTGAGGCAGGAGGCTGGACTAGATGGACCACTGGTCTGACTGAGCAGGGCTTGTCTTATGTTCTTAGGAAGGCCTCGGCCTCTCTGCCCTGTTTGCTGGCCCTCCAAAAGAATGGGTTGGCCACTGTGGGAGACAGGATTCTGGACTGGATGGACCACTGGTCTGACCGAGCAGGGCTCTTCTTATGTTCTTAGGAAAGCCTCAACCTCTATGCCCTGTTGTTGGCCATCCAGAGGAACTCGTTGGCCCCTGTGTGAGATGGGATGCTGGACTACAGGGACTACTGGTCTGATCCAGCAGGGCTCTTCTTATGTTCTTAGGAAGGCCTCAGGCTCTTTGCCCTGTTATTGGCTGTCCCGAGGAACTGGTTGGCCACTGTGTGAGACAGGATGCTGGACTAGATGGGCCACTAGTCTGATCCAGCTGGGCTCTTCTGATGTTCTCAGGAAGGCCTCTTTGCCCTGTTGTTGGTTCTCCAGAGGAACTGGTTGGCCCCTGTGTGAGAGAGGATGCTGGACTAGATGGACCACTAGTCTGATCCAGCAGGACTATTCTTATCTTCTTAGGAAGGCCTTGGCCTCTATGCCTTGTTTGCAGGCTGTCCAGAGGAACTGGTTGGCCACTGTGTGAGAGAGGATGCTGGACTAGATGTACCCTGGTCTGATCCAGCAGGACTGTTCTTATCTTCTTAGGAAGGTCTCGGCCTCTATGCCTTGTTTGTTGGCTGTCCAGAGGAACTAGTTGGCCCCTGTGTGAGACAGGATGCTGGACTAGATGGACCTCTGGTCTGATCCAGCAGGGCTCTTCTTATGTATTTGGAAATATCTCATATAACTGGCAATTGTTCTGCATACAAAGCCATTGATGGAATAGACTTTTTTTAGAGAAGCAGCACTGAGCAATGATCGTAGAGGTAGAGAGGTCACCATTTTAACTCTTAGGGTCAAAGCAGATGCAACGTGGGGAATTCTGTGCATGTTACAACCAAATGTGTGTGAACATCTTCTTCTTCACAGCTGGTATTCAGGACCCCAGTTTGGATCAGGACTGCTGTGCCTCCCTTCTGGGAACACCCCCATGCCGTTTTACTTGACCCAACCTCGTGGAGTTGCAATTTGCCCTGTTGGGATAAACCATAGAGTGGGGGGAATAGCAACTTCATGGGCTTCAGGCCAGGAAAATGATGCAGGGCGAGGGGAGTGAACCACCCCACCCCATGGTCCCTGTCTGAATTAGCATGCCGCACTGGCTACTTAGAAGTGTTTGAGAGTTCCTATATAGAACTCTCAAAATCTAGTCTTGTTTGCCCTTAGACTTTAAGTGGGAGCATCGTCTGATTGCTTCTAACAATGAAGATCGGCTTTATTAATATGCTGTTTTGCCCAGGGTAAGTAATAGCTCCGAGTGTTGTACGTAGATAAAGCAGTCTTTAATGTAGCGGCCGTGCAGCACAATGAAATAAATCGATGACTGCCTTGACTTATTATGAACGCTGGCGAGGACCAGAGAGCTGATGAATGAAACTGGAGCCAAGAGGCGAAATGAAAGAGGGAGACAAATGGGAGAACTTTGAGCTGACTTCAAGAGGGGTGTCAAAAGACATGAGTCAAATTGAGTTGACGAAGGGGGAGGTCCCATGCCCGATGGATAGATTAAAAACTGACAAATCACCAGGCCCAGATGGCCAAGAGATCTGAAAGAACTTAAATGTGAACTTGTGGTTCTCCTGGCCAAAAAATATGCAATCTGTCTCTAAAATCTGCCTCAATTCCTGAGGACTGGAAGGTAGCTCATGTAAAACCCACCTTTAAACAAGGTTCCAGAGGAGATCTGGGAAATTACAGGCCGGGTACTAGGTTAAGTTGGTGGAATCTGTTATTAAAGACAGAATTAGTAGGCACATTGAGGAACAAAAGTTATTGAGGAAGAATCAGCATGGTTTAAGGAAAGCTCTTGTCTCACTAACCTTTTAAAGTTCTTTGAGGGGTGAACAAACATGTGGACAAGGGTGACCCAACAGACGTTGTTTACCTAGACTTCCAGAAAGCTTTTGATAAAGTTCCTCATCAAAGGCTTCTAAGTAAACTCAGCAGTCATGGGATAAGAAGACGAGTCCTCTTATGGATTAAACACTGGTTAATGAACAGGAAACGGAGAGTGAGTATAAATGGGCAGTTTTCACACTGGAGGGTGGTAAGCAGTGGTTGGGGGTGTGTGACAGTGGGAGGGCTTCTGAAGTTCTGGCCCCACTGGTGGACCTCCTGATGGCCTCTGGGTTTTGGCCACTGTGTGACACAGAAGGCCAATCTGCATTTAGCATTTTTACCAAACCCACACTTGAACAGAAAAAGATGCAGTTCAAAACCACATTCAACTATACCGGGCCAACAGTGTACTGACTGCAGAGCCACCCCCGAATGGCCATAAAACAGCCATAAACCTATGCAGACAGCCACCATAAAAGCAGAGATCAGACGAAGTGAAAGCAGCGTGCAGTCCAGACACTGCCATAAAATGCGACACTCAATCAAAGTGAAAGTGGCATGCAATGTAGACGGGGATTTCTGTTCCAGTGTGGGTTTGGTAAGACAGTGGAGCAAATGCTAGATGCAGATTGGGCCAGAGTCTTGGACTGGAGGGGCCATTGGCCTGATCCAACATGGCTTCTCTTATGCTCTTATGTCTGGGGCAGTGATGCTCTGTATTCTTGGTGCTTGGGGGGGTGACAGCGGAAGGACTTCTGGAGTTCTGGCCCACCGGTGGACCTCCTGATGGCCCCTGGGATTTGGTCACTGTGCGACAGACAATGTGTTGTACTGGACGGGCCATCGGCCTGATCCAACATGGTACCACAGGGATCAGTGCACAGCCTGGTACTAGGCTTCTCTTATTTTCTCATGTGCTTAAACCATGCCTGTTGTCTAATCCCATATCTCTGGCTCCAGTAGCTCTGCCAGTATCTCAGTTCCTTTAGCACAGATTTAGCCCCAGCTGCCAAGCTAAAGGGCCTGGTGTGCCCCGGGCCACGCACATGCTGGGAGCAATGACACACCTCCCTTCTAACTATAAAGAGGGTTTTTTTAATCAGCTTTCCTTGGGATGTGTCCAGTCATCCAGCATGTTTTCTGCAAGAGCGGCCACCCCAGTGCCACATGGGAATCCCACAACAGGGCTGCTTATTCCCCACATTGGACCTCTATTATATGGTTGCCAGCCTCCAAGCAGGGCATTGAGATCCACTGGAATCACAACCAATCTCCAGACCACAAAGAACAGTTCCCGGAGAAAATGGCTGCTTTGGCGGGCGGAGTCTATGGCACAGGCCTGTAGCCAGGAGTTTGTGGCTTGTGGGGCATTTTTTTTCCTGGTGGGGCTGACGTTCTCAGTGCAGAAAGAAAAGCCCAAAGTCTGAGGATTATGACTCAGCGACTGTAGAATCAAGCCTTTTAAAATCAAAGAACAGAGGCTTCTGAAAATCTTAGCCCCGGAGTGTGACAATAGCAGGCTGGGGGGGGGATACATTTTCTGGTAGATGGTAGGCATGGCACTGGGAATACTTATCTGGGTCTGGCCAGTGAAACACATAAAACTTTATGTTGTCGAAGGCTTTCACGGCCGGAGTTCATTAGCTGCTGTAGATTTTCCAGGCTGTCTGGCCATGGTCTTGGCATTGTAGGACCTGACGTTTCGCAAGTAGCTGTGACTGGCATCCTCAGAGGTATAACACAGAAAGATGGAGTACTCTCTGTGTCAAGGTGAGCATAAAAATGGTAAGCAGGTAATTTATATCTACCCCGGAAGATGGGGTAGATATAAATTACTGGGGTAGATATAAATTACCTGTCTACCATTTTTCTGCTCACCTTGACACAGAGAGTACTCCATCTTTCTGTGTCATACCTCTGAGGATGCCAGTCACAGCTGCTGACAAAACGTCAGGTCCTACAATGCCAAGACCGCGGCCAGACAACTTGGAAAACCTACAGCAATGAACATAAACTTTATTTACAAAAACAAAGGATGAGCAACATGTAGATGTGGGAAAGAATGTACACAGTTCAGGATGAAATGCCAACCAAAACCAAAAAATCTAGCTGGCTATTGTACTCGCTACTTTTCCTATCAAGCGAGTAGCTCTGGAATGTCAACTGACGTTTCTGGTGAGCAGAGTCTCTAGAAGAAATTGAAGACTGCCTCAAAACAGTCTCCTCTCTCTCTGACACTTTTCATGCTGTCTGTTTTACATAGGAGTTCTTAACCATTTAGCCAATGGAAAGCCGTTACCAGGATAAATCTCTAAATTGCAGGCCATCAACCACTTTAGATGACAGTTCGCAGCTGCTGCAAGTTAGTCACTTCTGCCAGCCTAAGCAATAATTCTGAGAACCAGCTGGCAGGTGGGGGTGATGACTTCTATGGTCAAGAAAGCTAACAGGCAGAAAAACTCTCTTCAAGGAGACCAGTTTCTTGACACAGAGTTAGAAGGGATCCTAGAGGTCACCTACTCCAACCCCTTGAGCAGTGCGGGAATTAGTCAACTACAGCACCCCACTCTGCTTAAAGGAGCACAGCTCTTTAAAAAAATCTTGTGGAGCTGTGCCTTTAAGAAAGGGGGCAGAGCCCCTAAAGCCCCACCGCAATTACAGGCCTGCTATGGCATTACATTCTGGAGAGGCCCTTCCCTCTCTCCAAACCCTGCCCTCTCCAGGTACCACTCTGAAATCTCCAGGAAATCCCAAAACCAGAGTTGGGAATGCTACGGATTGGTCATTTCCCCCCTCCACCATGCAGCTGCCAATCCCAGTTCTCATTTCTGGCCTTCCTAGGGCTTGGGGGACAGAATGGACACAGCTTGCTCAAGAGCAACCAGCAAGATGGTGCAGAAGTTAATATGGATGACTTTAAAGTGGCCCACATGAGCTTCCATGGTCAGGAAGAGGAAGGGTAGACAGTCCCATGGTGCTCCAGTGGCCCCTGGAGGATGGAGAGAGTATTGCAGGCAACAGGGCCAGCAGTGGGGAAAGAGGGAAATGTACTGGAGGATCCAAGCATGCAGAGTCAGTTGGACGCTAACATGCAAGCATGGACTTCTTTCAGACACAACGGGGGGAATCTCATGGGATGGGTTTAAGTTCGAAATTGCAAGGACAGGTGTGTGCTTCCTTGCCTCCCGCCCCGCCCTTTTTTTTTTTTGCAATTTCCTTTTTTATAACCTGTTTACATCTGCGTACAATTATCAGCATTCTGCCAGAGTTCCTTTTTCTAAATGGCCTTGGTTTTTACAAGCTTTACTTTGCCAACACCAAAATGCAAAGAAGAAAGCTTTCCCGCTGTGAACCTAAAACAAAGGTGAAACCTGTGCCACGCAGTTATTCGGTTCTAGGAGTTCAGTCTATTCTTACGGAGTGGCCAGAGGTGAAAACAACTTCAGGCAGGTTTGCCGACAACGTTCCCTCTAAGCTCCGCAGTGTCGTGAGCAGGAATTCTATCTTGTGGGTGAAAAAAGTGAGTATCATTAAAGTCGTGTGAGCAAGTCTACCTTTTGACGGACCAAGAGAGAGATCTTGGAGTCGTAGTGGATAACTCGATGAAAATGTCTAGACAGTGTGTAGCTGCAATAAAGAAGGCCAACGCTATGCTGGGGATTATTAGGAAGGGAATTGAAAACAAATCAGCCAGTACCATCATGCCCCTGTATAAATCATTGGTGCGACCTCATTTGGAATACTGTGTACAGTTCTGGTCACCACATCTCAAAAAGGATATTATAGCATTGGAAAAAGTGCAGAGAAGGGCAACTAGAATGATAAAAGGGTTGGAACACCTTCCCTATGAAGAAAGGTTAAAATGCTTGGGGCTCTCCAGTTTGGAGAAACGACGGCTGAGGGGTGACACGATCGAGGTTTATACGATTATGAATGGGATGGAGCAGGTAGAGAACGAAATACTTTTCTCCCTTTCTCACAATACAAGAACTCGTGGGCACTCCATGAAATTGCTGAGCGGTCGGGTTAGAACAGATAAAAGGAAATACTTCTTCACCCAAAGAGTGATTAACATACAGAATTCACTGCCACAGGAGGTGGTGGCAGCTACAAGCATGGACAGTTTCAAGGGGGAATTAGATAAACATATGGAGCAGAAGTCCATCAGTGGCTATTAGCCACAGGGTATAGATGGGAACTCTCAGTCTGGGGCAGGTGATGCACTCTATTCTTGGTGCTGGAGGGGGCAGCAGTGGGAGGGCTTCTAGTGTCCTGGCCCCACTGCTGGACCTCCTGATGGCAACGTGGTATATTTTGGCCGCTGTGTTGGACTAGATGGGCCATTGTTGGACTAGATGGGCCAGAGTGTTGGACTAGATGGGCCATTGGCCTGATTCAACATTGGCTTCTCTTATGTTCTTATGTTCTTATGTTTTGACTATTGCGTAGATTATTTTTTAAGAAGATTATTTCCACAACCTTGTGAAAATCTCAGAATGAATCCTTTTAAGCTATATTTAAACTATATTTTAAGGATAATTCAAATGTTATCAGAGAAAACACAATCAAGTCAACTTTCTTTACACCAAATGTCCTCTATAGGGATAGACCAGGTCTCCAGAGAACAAGTGTACCTGCCCCTTTCCGCTGTATTGGTAGACCTGGCCTTGGACTGTCGCCCTGCGCTGACCCTTAGAAAACATACCAACATTTGGGGAGAGAATGCTTGCAGACTGCTTCGGGGTTCTTTTTAGTGAAATATGATAATCAGCATTACAGGTCAAGTCTAACAGGGAAGGAACAATCACTGTTAAGAACCCTGCCTAACCTAACAAACAGCAAGCGGCTTAAATGGTATCAACCTGCCCAAAATTTCTTCCTTACTGAGATATTTATATCCCACTTTTCCCTGTGACTCAAGGCAGCTGAAAGAGGTGCCCCTGTCCTCCATTGTTCCCTATGAAAGCCTGGTTGTGAGCAGAGCAGAAATCCTCCGAGCTGGCCTCTGAAATGTTGTGTGCCAGCACCCCCAGCTTAGAAGGAACTGTGGTTGCCAACCCCCAGGTGGAGCCTGGACTCCTCCCAGAATTGCTCCAGGGATCAGTTCCCCTGCAGAAAACATAGGGATGCCAGCCTCCAGGTGGGACCTGGGGATCCCCCGGAATTACAGCTCATCTCCAAACTACAGAGAGCAGTTCCTCTAGAGAAAATGGATGCTTTGGAGGGTGGGCTCCGTGGCTCTGTACCCCGTTGAGGTCCCTGCCCTCCACAGGCTTTACCCCAAATCTCCAGGAGTTTCCCAGCCTGGAGCTGGCAACCCTAGGTCCCTGTCTGCCACCGGTGGCCAGGGAAGGCCTGGCAGCCCTAAGAAAACTTGGAGAGTGGACTTTATGACGAAGGCCCTTCCCCGCCCTAAATTTTACCCTCCCCAGGCTCCACCCCAAATCTCCAGGCAGGATCCTGACCTGGATAGCCCAGGCGAGCCCAACCTCATCCGATCTCGGAAGCTCAGCAGGGTCCACTCGGGCAAGTCCTTGGATGGGAGACCTCCAAGGAATACCAGGGCTGCAACACAGAGGCAGGCAATGGCAAACCACCTCTGAAACATCTGCCTTGTTAAGTATGACACTTAACTCGATTTCAGCAAAGCGATTCCGCTTTATTCAGCAACAGCTCAGGTCAACCAGAACAGCAAGCAGCAGATCAACAGAGGACGAAGAAACAGTGGGGCTTGGTTCCCGGCTAATGTAGCCACGCCTATTTACATACAAGTAACCAATAAGATTACAGAGATAAGAAACAATAGGGTTCGTTCCCCCCAAGAGTCTGAGGTTCATCCTGATAGGACGGCGCTTCTTAGACAACCAATCAGATGTTGAGGATTAGGATCCTTGCCTAGGCTTGAAGCTTAACACGGGCTTTCAATGGGCAGATTACACTTTGCCGAATACATTACGTGCCTCTTGCCTTAAAAACCGGTCTAGCTCGCCACCTAGTGATGTATAATGCCAGTTTGGTGTAGTGGTTAAGTGCGCAGATTCTAATCTGGGCGAACCGGGTTTGA
The DNA here is from genome assembly GCA_029375565.1 of Gekko gecko. Lineage (NCBI taxonomy): Eukaryota > Metazoa > Chordata > Lepidosauria > Squamata > Gekkonidae > Gekko > Gekko gecko. The sequence goes on along the minus strand of JAPDNY010000003.1, from coordinate 12,860,840 downwards.
TTCCCCACGCCTCCACTTGCACCTGCTGGATGACCTTGGCCAAGCCATAGTTCTGGCACAGCTGTTCTTGAAAAAGAGCAGTTTCTGTCAGAGCTCTCTCAGCCCCACCTACCTCACAGGGTGTCTGTTGTGGGGAAGGGAAAGGGAAAGGAGTTTGTAAGCCACTCTGAGGCTCCCTTGGGTAGCGAAGGGCGGGGTATAAATCCAATCTCCTCCTCCTTCTCCTCCTCTTCTTCTTCCTTCCCTTGTCTTTTCACAAGCCCTCCCACTGCCCATGGTCACAGGTACCTGTGTCTGGTGCCCAATGCACAATTGCTGAATTAGAACATCTAAAAGATAAAGTATATTTAAAAAGCTAATGCAGTTAATAAAAGTCAATATAATAGCAGAGATTTAAAAAAAATCAATAATATACAAATATTCAGTATTCTTTTTATCTTTTTTTCTAAATCCCTCCTTGTCTTGGTCCAATATTCACTTATTGGTTATCTTATTGCAATATGTATTAAAGTTATGTGTACCTCAATACTGTTTGACCTCTGAAGAAGGCCCCAATAGGGTGGAAACGCATCAGGTCATGTGTTTTGGCCCTTGTGTTTAGGCCGCCTTTACTTTTTTTTTATGGGGCTTTCATTGGGCCCTTATATGCTTTTAACTGTCTTTCTAATAAATACATGCATTTTTGTATAAGTTTCAACTCAGTTTTTAATGTTGGCCCTGCATTAGACTTCTTTCTTACCCTTGTGATTCTTCCTCCCTACTGTCCACCCTTCGAAGCAGCCATTTCTTCCAAGGGGAACTGATCTCTGCAGTCTGGAAATCAGTTTTAATTCCAGGAAATCTCCCAGCCCCACCTAGGAAGCACAACCCTAGATGAGACCAGCAGGAACGTTGTGTACCAACAGGGACCGCACACGCGGTGGCCTTCGCACGTGGTCATGCAAATGCACAAAGCTTCGCTCCCCTAAACAATAGCTAGTACGCATCCTAGAATGGGCCTATTGGGTCGTCCGGATCCTAGTAGGGACCTATGGGAAATGGGTGCACTGTAAATAACCCTATCAGCCAGTTTGGTGTAGTGGTTAAGTGTGCGGACTCTAATCTGGGAGAACCGGGTTTGATTCCCCACTTCTCCACTCGCACCTGGGTGGATGACCTTGGGCAAGCCGTAGTTCTGATAAGAGCTGTTCTTGAAAAAAAGATTTGTTTCTGTCAAGAGCTCTCTCAGCCCCACCTCCCTCACAGGGTGTCTGTTGTGGGGAGGGGCAGGGAGAGGAATTTGTAAACTACTCTGAGACACCTTTGGGAAGTGAAGGGCGGGGTACAAATCCAATCTCTTCTTCTTCTATACATATGAAAAATCCAGAAAAACTAAAATGCCAACTGAAGACGGAGAAAGGAAGAAAATGAGGGGAAAGAATGTTTCCTGATTAGTATTTTGCAGTACAAACAGACAGACCAAACACCAAATCCAATCTCTTCTTCTTCTATCACAGGTGTGGGGTGTGTCTTATGACGGGGATTTAAGCCGGCCTTTGGTCCGGCTTGGCGGTACCTTGATTCCTGCTACTAAATAAACCTGAGCTGCTCACTGTGCTATGCCTTGGGACTCAGTATATTTCAAGGAAGGAATGGGGCCAGCCGCGAGAGGAAGCTTGGGGAGACTCGGGGGTCTGTCTGGGTTTGCTTCTTCAAAATGCTCAAGCGATAAAGCCTGTCGATCACTGACGCCGTATGTTTTTGAAGCACTCCCCACGAAGAACAAGAATGTAAATTTCTTCTGTGTTAAGTGATGGGAGATTCCTGCATTTTGAGTGTCTGGGGTGCGGGGGGTGTTAAGTATGAAATGGTCTGGGGCCTGTCTACCTGAGGGACCGCCTTTCCCCGCACGTTTCCACGAGAGCACTGCGTTCAGGGACCCAAAACTGCTTGGTCCCTCCTGGCCCTCGAGACGCCAGGCTAGTAACCACAAGATCCAGGGCCTTCTCGTTAGCTGCGCCAAAGTTATGGAACGAGCTCCTGGTTGAGATCCGGGCACTACGTGATCTACAACAATTCCGTAGAGCGGTAAAAACCGAGCTTTTCCGACAAGCATTTTGAGATGCGGCCACATTGGCACCGCCGCAATAGCTCCAGCACAGGCATTTGATATGCTTGCCTATTGGCACCAACATCCCTTACAGTACTTTATAAGAAGGCCGCCATATTTTAATGTATTTTAATGTATTTAATGTATTTTAAATGTATTATAATGTATTTTAATGTATTTTGTGGCTACTGTATATTAGTCTACTGTTGTAAGCCGCCCTGAGCCGCCTCGGCGGGAGGGCGGGATACAAGCCTAACAAATAAACAACGGAATGATTTCAGCAAGTGATTTCAATTTATTCGTAACAGCAACTCCAACTCAGAACACCATAACAACACACCACAAAATAGTGGAGCACAGCTCCTTCTTTTTAACGCTCCCGGGCTGTCAAAGCCACTCCCAAAATAAGTTAAGGACCAATAGAATTACAGAGATAAGGTCCAATCACAATTGTTCCCGCTTTGATACATATTTACAAGACGATTGGTTCTGTACAAAGATTTCTCAGAAACCGGCCAATAGTAATGCGACAGCTGAAGAGCCACATTCAGTATCAAGCTTCACATGTGAAAGTATAGCAATGATTCACATTTCAATACACAACGGGGGTGAGGGGGCGTCGCTTGGTGGTATGTTGTGGCTGGGTCCCAAAAGAAACATATGTTTAGATCGGTCCCCAAAAGTGGATCCTGTTTCAAAACATTCGAGAGCATGGGGTCATAAAGTGCAATTGTGCATTGGCTTTCCCCCTCCGTTGTTATACTAAACCCACGCTGGAACAGAAATTCTCCTCGGCGTTGCATGCCGCTTTCTCTTCCTTTGATCATTGGGTTTTATGGTACTGCTAGGATCAGACCCTTACCAGGAGTGATAATTGTTATTGTACCAAGATTAATGACTGTGTATTGTTGCCCTCTGCCAATAAGACTTACTTTCGCTTTCATAACCCCTGCTTGCTTTATCCATCTGCTAGCTCTGTTTAATACCTTATCTGTCCTCCCTGACATTCCTAAGGAGGGGGAGTGTGTGAATGAATGCATGGAGCGAGGTAGAGGCGCTGCTTGTAACTTCCCCAAACTTGCCCCCACATGGTTCACAGAGCCCAGCTGGGTCCATGGCCTTGGGAGATAGGAGTCTTGAGATATATCTAGCTGGGTCATATATCCTTTCATGACCTGTAGTAGCCTGAATGATTGTGACGTATGTCTGATGGGTGGACCCCATGCCTCGATTCCCGTTTTTGTGTTTTTGCTCGCCAGTTCTGGCAAAGGTGTTCACCTGACCAGAAGCCATATCTTGCCAATAAACCTGCTAAAGGACTATTGTGTACAGAGTGGTTACTCCAGGACCTGAGAGGTACCTTCTGCATAGATTTACAGCCGTTCAGGGGTGACTTTGCAGTCAGTATGGTGTTGCCCCGGGTATTTGAATGTGGTTCTGAGCCACACCTTTTCCTCCGTGTTGAAAAAATGTGGAGCGAATGCCAGATGCCAAATAGCCCAAAATGCATCTCCTCCTAGGGTACTTTCACATCAGCTAGACAGCCATTCTCGGATACATTTTTCTGTCTGAGGGTCAAAACATTGGACATGTGGGTTTTTCCCGCATGCTCGACTTACTCCTGATTTTCTTGGCAGTCGATCCACGAGCCCTGGAATTCGTTTGGGCTCGGTTCTTGCACACATCTGTCCTCCCTTTGCATTTTCACAGTTGTGGAGTCAGTTTATTTTCTTTTGCACTTTCCTTGAATAATCAAGGAGCAATCCCCCCCCTTAAATGTTTTGCACATGCGTATATCAATATAAGGTGCCGCGGTGGCTCAGAGGTTAAGATGCTGAGCTGCAGATCGGAAGTTCTGTAGCTCAGCAGTTCGAGACCCGAGTGCCGCATGACAGAGTGAGCTCCCGTCTCTGGCCCCAGCTCCTGCCAGCCTAGCAGTCTGAAAGCAAGGAACTGCAAGTATATAAATGGGTACCGCTTTGGTTGGGAAAGTAACAGCGTTCTGTGTGCCTCGGCGTTCAGTCATGCCAGCCACATGACCACGGAGAAGTCTTCAGACAGTGCTGGCTCTTCAGCTTGGAAATGGAGATGAGCACCGCAACCCTAGAGTCAGATTTGACTGGCTTTTGAGCAAGGGAAACCTTTGCCTTTACTATATCGATATATTGATATCACGGCTGCATTTTTAAAAAGGCTCGAAAAGTTCGAGATATCAATCTGCCACTGTAACGATAGTTTAAGCTGAATTCCCAGCTTTCATTTTTAAAGAAGTCTCTAGCTCCTTCCCATGCAGAGATATAATGAAAAGAGGCAAATCTTCACAAGGGAAGGGGCTAGAGAGTTACTTTGAAAAAAGCAAGCAAGCAAGCTGGGAATTCAGAAAACCTGCTGAATCTATTATTACAATGGTATATCGATTATGAGGGTTATATTTTAAAAAGTCAGAAATGCAATCACTCATCTTCAGTGGGGCAGAGGGAGTAGTTTGACAATAACAGTAGCGCAATAATTGAAAAGTGGGCTGGAGTGGATGGAACAAGCAGTGTTACCAATCTCCAGGTAATGGCTGGAGATCTGCTGTTACTCGACCTGGTCAAATGTGGGAAAGGGGGCCAATGTTAAAAACTTGATAAAGGAAATATAAAAATACATGTATTTATTAAACACAACTTTAAAAATATATAAGGGCCCAGTCACACATTATTTATAAGTATCAAATGCTAAAACTCAAGGGCTTGTAAACCTGACCTGACGCGTTTTGGCCTACATAGGCCTTCCTCAGAGGTCAATAATGAGGAACATATTGGCTATTATAAAAGCATATAGTTAACAATATATAAGGGCCCAGTCACACATTTATTTATAAGTATCAATATGCCAAAACTCAAGGGCTTGCTAAACCTGACCTGACGCCTTTGAAAGTGGCCACTATGGCATTATGCCCCGACCCTGCCTCCTCAGAGGTCACATCAATCGCAGGTATTTACCCATATCTGGCTAGCCCTAAGAACGCGGATTAGTAGGTGACAATGGCATAAAGACACAGATCATACCGTGAGAAGGGGACTCAAAATCAGCTCCAGGTATGGGGGGAGATGGCAAGTGGTCTCAAAACAACTGGAAGTCCTGAGGGAGGGGAGGGAAGAAAGCCACAAAAATGCCGTGAATCAGGGTGATGGAACTGAACAATGACAGCATACGGAAGCCCGGGTTCCCAGAACAAGCCCCTGCCCAGTGCAGAACAGACAGGCAAAAAGCAAGAAACATACAAATACAGGATAACTGCGACTGTAGACAAGGGCGACTGAGGACTCGCGACTGAACAACAACAACAACAATGCCCAGTGGTTCTCAGATATAAACTTCTGGTCCAGGAAACACCTTCCTAGGATTGTAGAGCCAAATAATCCTCAAGCAAAGAGGATTGTATATGATTGTGCCATCAGGAGGTCCACCAGTGGGGCCAGGACACTAGAAGCCCTCCCACTCTTGCCCCCCTCAGCACCAAGAATTCAGAGCATCACTGCCCCAGACATAAGAACATAACAGAAGCCAGTGGTGGATCAGGCCAATGGCCCATTCAGTCCAACACTCTGTGTCACACCGTGGCCAAAGATACCAGGTGCCATCAGGAGGTCCACCAGTGGGGCCAGGACACTAGAAGCCCTCCCACTGTTTTCCCCCCCAGCACCAAGAATTCAGAGCATCACTGCCCCAGACATGGGAACATAAGAGAAGTCAATGTTGGATCAGGCCAATGGCCCATCCAGTCCAACACTCTGTGTCACACAGTGGCCAAAGATACCAGGTGCCATCAGGAGGTCCACCAGTGGGGCCAGGACACTTGCACTGTCGCTCCCCCCAGCACCAAGAATACAGAGCATCACTTGCTCCAGACCGAGAGTTCCTATCTATACCTTGTGGCTAATAGCCACGGATGGACCTCTGCATGCCTGACAAGTGTTTGTCCAGCCGCTGCTTAAAGACTGCCAGGGAGGGGGAGCTCAACACGTCCCCAGGCAACTGATTCCACTGCAGCACAACCCTTTCGCGCTTTGGAACACTCCTTGGGCTGGAGAGGGGAGATACAGAGACGGCGTTGATGTCTGCAGAAATAATTAGCTGTGTTGATTTATTGGGGCATCTGTGAAAGGCCACATTTGCATCTTGGCTCAATAACCAAAAGAGCATCCAGCCGCTTCCACAGCACATGCAAAGACGACACTTGGCCCATGAGCCGTTCACAGTATCCTCACGACCGCAGAAGTCGTTCTCTTCTGTAAGGTTTTGAGTCAGCCTCCCGTGAGAGGCTTCTGTATTAGGATGGAGGAGGAGGAGGAGGAGATTGGATTTATACCCCGCCCTTCACTTGGAGTCTCAGAGCAGCTTACAAACTCCTTTCCCTTCCCCTCCCCACAACAGACTCCTTGTGAGGGAAGTGGGGCTGAGAGAGCTCTGACAGAAGCTGCTCTTTTTCAAGAACAGCTCTGACAGAACTATGGCTTGCCCAAGGTCACATCAGCAGGTGCCAGTGGAGGAGGGGGGAATCTCCCAGATTAGAGTCCACGCACTTAACCACTACACCAAACTGGGTCTACCATCTCCTTCCCTTCCTCTCCCCACAACAGGCAACCTGTGAGGTGCGTGGGGCTGAAAGAGCTCTGAGAGAACTGCTCTTGAGAGAACAGCTCTGAAAGACTGACTGACCCAAGGTCGCACCAACAGCTGCATGTGGAGGAGTCGGGAACCAAACCCGGTTCTCCATATTAGAGCCTGCTGCTCTTAACCACTACACCAAACTGGCTTTATGGAACAGCTTCCCTGAAGATGTCACTTTGTTGAGGTTCTACAGACTGTACAGTTCAAGTTTTCAGGAAGACTGTCCGACACCGAAGGGCACCAGAGTGTTGTTTTCTGATAAAACTGTATTTAATCCCCCCCTCCCACTGTAACTCACCCTGAATCCAGTTGTGGGGAGAGGGAGGTTAAAAAGCCTTTACGATTTTATTTATTTACGAAGAAGAGAGGAGGAGACAGGATTTATACCCCACCGTTCAGTACCCAAAGGAGTCTCAGAGTGGCTTACAAACTCCTTTCCCTTCCTCCTGTGAGGTAGGCGGGGCTGAGAGAGCTCTTGAAAGGACTGCTCCTGACAGAACAGCTCTGAGAGAACTTGTGACTGACCCAAGGGCACACCAGCAGTTGCTAGTGGAGGAGTAGGGAATCAAACCCGGTTCTGCCAGATTAGAGTCCGCACTCCTAACCACTACACCAAACTGCCTTTCTCCCCAGTGGGGATCCGAAGTGGCTTCCATCCTTCTCCTCTCCGCCATTTTATCCTTACAACAACCCCATGAGGGAGGTCAGGCTGAGAGAGTATCCCTGGTCCAAAGTCACCAGCAAGCTTCCATGGTACAAGTGGGGATTCGAAGCTGCGTCTCCATAAGAACATAAACATAAGAACATAAGAGAAGCCAATGTCGAATCGGGCCAATGGCCAATCTAGTCCAACACTCTGTCACACAGCGGCCAAAATATACCACATGCCATCAGGAGGTCCAGCAGTGGGGCCAGGTTGTAGTCCGACTCCCAATGCTCCCTCTCAGCAAAATTTCTACTTTGTGAGCTTCTGGCATCAGGGCCGGCTCCAAGTGTCTGGGCGCCCAAGGTAGGACAGCCTGGGACACCCCCCACTGTGGATGACAACCTCCCGGTGGGGCCTGGAGACCGGTGGGCGGTGGCGGAGGGCTGGCTTTCCTGGAGGCTCCGCAGCTGCGGGGCCCCCAGGAAAGTCAGGGAAGGGGGCGGGGGTCTAGCCGCTGCCCCCTCCCTCCCAGCACCAGCTTTCCTGGGGGCTCCGCGGCTGTGGGGTCCCCAGGAAAGCCGGGAAGGAGGCGGGGGGTCTAGCCGCCACTCCCTCCCTCCCAGCGCTGGCTTTCCTGGGGGCTCTGCGGCTGCGGGGTCCCCAGGAAAGCCGGGAAGGGGCGGGGGGTCTAGCGGTGGCAGTGGTGGCGGGCGCCCGGTTAGGGTGGAGGGGGGGCACTTTTTTGGGGGGGGGAGTGGGGCGCCATTTGGTGCCCCTGAGGCCAGCCCGCCCTAGGCAAGTGCCTAGTTCGCCCAATGGGCGATCCGGCCCTGTCTGGCATTGAGATTGTGAGCAAACAATTTGGCCACTGCATACATTAGTTTGCTCTGGAGCTGTCCCTCCCTGAGCTAAGGCAAAAATGTGTGAGCCGGAGGCTAGAAAACTGCGAGCTAGCTCACCCTAACTCAGCTTAGAGGGAACACTGTACGCCACACTGGAAAGTTAGGCTGAAAAGATCTTTTTCCCTCTCTGCCTTGAACGCCATGGCACTAGCCTCCTAGTTAAGGCCAGAACTGCAGCGCAACACATTGCTGATTCCCACGCGGGATAAAAGTTTCCCAAATGCGAAACTGGCCTCCAATGGGTACAACAGGGTTTCCATGCGTATTTATTTATTTATTCAATTTCTAACCTGCCTTCCCGGCAAAGCGGCTCAGGGCGGCTTACATAGAATCTTAAAACCAACATGCGATATAAAACCAGCAGAAATATCATTCCACAAGAATTCCAATAAATACAGTTAAACTATTCAAATACGATGGCATCGTACCCTAACATACAAGTGCTACACGACCGATGAAATCAATTTGTTACTGGAACGCCCGGCAAAACAGCTCCGTTTTCACGGCTCTGCGGAATTGCCGGAGGTCCCGCAGGGCTCTGATCTCAGTAGGGAGCTCATCCCAAAGCGTCGGTGCCACCAGGGAGAACGCCCTGGTCCTAGTTGCCACCAACCTGACATCCCTAGGTGGTTTTGAGTTCCGGATTGCAGTGCTCTCTGGGGAACATACGGGGAAAGGCAGTCCCTCAGGTAGGCAGGGCCCTGACCATACAGGGCTTTAAAGGTCAAAACCAGCACCGTGAAGCGAATCCGGAACGCTATTGGCAGCCAGTGCAAAGACTTCAGCACCGGCTGGATGTGCTCCCACATAGTTTGTACTTCCAGCACCATGCAACCTACCTGTATCAATATCTCCTTCTTTACTCTTAGGATAATGACAGAACTAAAGGAAATTTGGGATCTAATGCACACACCATCTGGCACCCGGATTGACCAGAAAAGTCTGAAACCAGAACTTTGAAAGTCTTCAGTGCCCAAAAGTTGGGGTGCTAAAGTACACCAGGTCATAGAGTCCGGCGCTTGCACTGAGACCAAGAAGAACGGCCGGTTTGAGAGAATGGAAGGGGATGAAACTGCCCAATACTGGATCAGACCCCTTGGTCCATCAAAGTCAGAATTGTCTGCTCAGACCGGCAGCAGCTCTCCAGGGTCCCAGAGGCCTTCCACGTCACCGGCTGCCCAATCTTTTAACTGGAGATACCAGGGACTGGACCTGGAACCTTCCACATGCCAAACTGAGCTCCCTTAAATCAGCCTCAGATTAGAGAAGGTAAAAGAAAACTGGCCGCAGCAGCCAGAAACATCTGTTTGAAATGGAACAAGCCAGATACAGAACAGAAGGGAAGTGGAGTTTCCCTTCCACACGGCACAAGAAGGAGGAGGAGGAGGAGGAGGAGATTGGATTTATACCCTGCCCTTCTCTACCCAAAGGTGTCTCAGAGCAGTTTACAAACTCCCTTCCCTCCCCCTCCCCACAACAGACACCTTTTGAGGGAGATGGGGCTGAGAGAGCTCTGACAGAAACGGCTCTTTTTCCAGGACAGCTCTTATCAGAACTATGGCTTGCCCAAGGTCATCCAGCAAGTGAAAGTGGAGGAGTGGGGAATCAAACCTGGTTCTCTCAGATTAGAATACCATACAGGGTCACAGTCACACGTGACAGAAAAAAAAAAGACCAAATGGAAACACTGCAAAAAGCACTTCTTGATATACGTATATTATTGTTGTAAAATCTCATTGCATGTCGGTATCACAATATTCTATCAGTTATACAGAAGAACAAGAAGTCCTCGACACAGCAAGATGATCCGACGAAATTCTGCAGAGTAAATCACGTTTCGCGGACAACTTCTTCCAAAAGATCAAAGATGTCTCTCCCTATTTCATAGAATGCAACTTTTTCAAGTGAAGTGATTCACGCCAATCCATAGTGTATATTCTTTCTTACATCAACGGGCATGTTTGTAATCTTTTGATTTACTCCGGAGAATTTTGTCGGATCATCTTGCTATGTCGAAGACGTCTGTATAACTGATAGAATATTGTTATGCCTAAGTGCAATGAGATTTTGCAACATTAATATATGACGTGATATAAGCGCATTTTGCACAGTTTCCATTTGGTCTTTTTTTCCCTCCCAGATTAGAGTCCGCACATTTAACCACTACACCAAACTGGGTCTCAAGAATCTTTGGCGCTGGGGACAGGGGTTTTCAGGGATCCCACTGACACCAGTCTGCAACAGACAGGAGGATGTCGGAAACGGTTGAGATGTGCAATCCCATTAACATGGTAATATGTGACTTCTGGTGTATTAGTAAGACCCCGATATCAGAGAATTGCACATTTTTTAAAATTCATTCATTCATCCATTCGACATTACTTATGCACCACCTTTCTCACTTGGCTTCAAGGCAGATTATGCAGAGTTAGGCGATACAATCGACAGAGGGGACATTCGACAAAGCAATGCAATAACAATTAGGGTTGTGGAACCCATCAGGAGACTTAAAAACAGAACTGGAGCAAAGCATGTGTATTAACAAGACACATTAAACGATGCAAAATTTCATGGCAGGATCCTAGGCTGAGTTCAGACTGGCAGTTTGCCCCACTATAGCCACGTTTCAGCCACGTTTCACAAGTGGATTAAAGGGGGCGTTCACACAGGCACATCTGCCTGGCGTTCCCCACCCGTGGTCAACCCGTCCTGTTCCGCTTCACTCCCGCGTTTAAAATATACCTGGTGAAAGCGGTAGCAAATCCCTGAGAGTCCGTTTATCCCGCTTCATTCCGCTTCCGGGAAGGGTGAACGCCAACCCAAAAAGCCGGGAGCAACCTGCGTTGTGCATAAGGCAGCAGCGATATGATTGGCTGTGCTCCGCTCTACAGCCCAATGTGGTGCCGGCGCAACGGGATCCTCCCCAAATCGGCTGGATGCACATAGCCGAATTACCAGGGAAAAGCTGTTTACAGCCGTGCTTCCGGGCCAGCAGTCTAAATGCTCCCGCACGCCTCCTCCCGGTATGCTCCCGCATCAGTCAGCGCAGTGTGAACAGTTTGTTCCGGGGCAGTTTGCCACGACTGGCTCCGGCTTCAAACTGCCCGTCTGAACTCAGCCCTAGTTTCAACAAGCCATACACAGATCAAGACGGGGAGCCGTGTTAGTCTGTCTGGAGCAGCACAAAAGAGCCAGAGTCCCGGATCACCTGAAAGACTAACAAAATTTGTGGCCGGGGAGGAGTTTTTGTGAGTCACTGCCCACTTCTTCAGATACTGTGCATAGTGGTATAGATGACAGTCACTAACCATTTTTCTAAGTGACTTTGTGAATAATGTAGCAGACTGCACATTATTAAGTGGTTCCTTGGTGCATTTCGTAGAAGGGATCAGAATGGAAGGGATTTATTTCTTTTTGCCATCAAGTGGAAGGTGATTCGTACAACTTAGTTCTTGCGGACTTTTCTTACGTGTCCAGGGAAATGTTGATCGCCGCCTTGGGATCAGGAAGCAATTTTTCAGCAGGCCAGTTTGGCTGGAAACCCTGAAGGGTTTTTTTTTGTCATTTTCAGGGCATGGAAGAGGGGTCACTGGGGTTGTGGGGGGAGAGGTATTTCCTGCATTGTGCAGGGGGTTGGACTAGATGACCCTGGAGGTCCATTCCAGCTCTATGAGTCTATGACCCCATCGGGTTTTCAAGGCAAGAGACATTCAGAGGTGGCTCGCCATTGCCTCCCTCTGTGTAGCAACCCGGGACTTCCTTGGTGGTCTCCCATCCAAGTGCTAACCAGGTCTGACCCTGTTTAGCTTCTCAGATATGACGAGATCGGGCTAGCTTGGGTTATCCTGGCCAGAACAAGCCCTAGTCAAAGGGAATCAGGGATGCAATTCATCCACAGCGTCAAGTCCAAAACATTGCTTTGAGATTCGTTCCTACAAAGCCCATACCTCCAGATTTATTGCTGCATTTCCCCACCACACCCCAGTCTGTAGCCAGGATAGACTGTTAATCTGTAATTTCTATTTACTCTGCAAAGCAGGGTATTTCTTTTTTCTTCTTCCCCCAAATGGCACCTCTGGAATTTAGATGGATAAATCGTTTTAAAATTAAGGGCGAGCCGGAGTCCCTTGAAAACTCACCTCTGTTTAGAGAGCTGCTTCGGCAAACACAGTTAGAATGCCGAGACTGGGAATTGTGTTTGGAACGTAGCTTTATGAACTCAATCAACGTGCCACCGGAAGGATGCAAAGAGATAATTTGCAATGTACAGATACATTTTGGGAGCATCGACTACTCCCTGTTATGTACCGGAATCAAAAATATTAAGACATAAAAGAGACCTATTTGTTTTTTTTTAAAAAAGGAAGTTCGAATAAATACTCCTCTTTTTTGTTTTATCCATTAAGGCATTATGTAACACAATCTAGGCAATAAAGATGCCAATGTTGTGTGTTTCCCCCTTCCTTCTCCAGGGAAAGGCAAGCAGATTCTCTAGTAGCAAACCTTTGGAAAGCTGAAGAGACTGAGGAAATCCCTACCTGTGCCATGGCCAGGAAACGACTGCTCGCTACCAGGAATCCCAGCGCGCGGAGCACCCCATGTGCCATCGGGGAGATCTCTGGGTCGGGAAACCCTCTCTGTGCCTCGAGGCAGCTGCAGGCGAGGAAGCCAGGCAGAGATGTCGGAGAATCCAGCCGGTGGGTCCGTATGCCTCTGCAACTCTCTGCAGTGAACTTCTCCAGAGGGGGAAAGGCAGAGCTGTCAGAGAGAGAGAGAGAGAGAGAGAGAGAGAGAGAGAGAGAGAGAGAGAGAGAGAGAGAGAGAGAGAGAGAGAGAGAGAGAGAGACTCCCTTGATGTGATCTCAGCATCAGATGAGCACAGGGCAGTGGTGGCAGCGGCGGCAGCAGCAGCTTCTCTCTTTCGTTCCACTCGTGCAGGAGTGAGGTTGGAACCGAGGTCTGGAGCTTGCAAGGTGCATCTGGGGAGGGGCTCGCTGCTCCTCCGGGGCCCTTCCGCACTGTCAAAGGCACCTGTCCCCAGGTTTCTGGTCTGGGAAGGGCACCTTGGCGGGTGGGGCTGGCGTCAGCTTACCCTGAGTTGGGGCAGCGACTGGTGGGCCGCAGTCTTAAGAACGTCAGAAGAACCCTGCTGGACCAGACCAGTGAGGGTCCCTCTAGTCCAGCATCCTGTCTCACACAGGGTTGGCCACCGTGTGAGACAGGATGCTGGACTAGATGGACCACAGACAGTGTGCGACTGCAATAATAATAATAAAAAAGGGCTGATGCTCTGCTGGGGATTATTAGGAAGGGTATTGAAGACAGATCATCCAGTATCATCATGCCCCTGTATAAATCAATGGTGCGACCTCTTTTGGAGTACTGTGTACAGTTCTGGTCACCGCACCTTAAAAAGGATATTATAGCATTGGAGAAAGTGCAGGAAAGGGCAACTAGAATGATAAAAGGGTTGGAACACTTCTTCCCCTATGAAGGAAGGTTAAAACACTTGGGGCTCTTTAGCTTGGAGAAACGACGGCTGAGGGGGTGACATGATCGAGGTTTACAAGATTATGCATGGGATAGGAGCAGGTTGAGAAAGAAGTACTTTTCTCCCTTTCTCACAATGCAAGAACTCGTGGGCATTCAATGAAATTGCTGAGCGGTCGAGTTACAATGGATAAAAGGAAGTCCTTCTTCATCCAAAGAGTGATTAACACTTGGAATTCACTGCCACAGGAGGTGGCAGTGGCTACAAGCATGGACGGCTACAAGAGGGAATTAGATAAACATATGGAGCAGGGGTCCATCAGTGGCTATTAGCCACAAGGTATAGATGGGGACTCTGGGGCAAGTGATGCTCTGTATTCTTGGTGCTTGGGAGGGGGGGTCAACAGTGGGAGGGGCTTCTAGTGTCCTGGCCCCACTGGTGGACCTCCTGATGGCACCTGGTATTTTTGGCCACTGTGTGACAATTTTGGTCTAGATGGGCCGTTGGCCTGATCCAACATTGGCTTCTCTTATGTTCTTATGTTAACCAGATCCTCCGTAGAGCCAGCAACAGGGAACAGAGGCTGAGGCCTTCCTAAGAACATCAGAAGAGCCCTGCTGGATCGTACCAGTGGTCCATCTAGTCCAGCATCCTGTCTCACACAGGGGCCAACCAGCTCCTCTGGAAGGCCAACAACAGGGCATAGAGGCCGAAGTCCTTCTAAGAACATCAGAAGAGCCCTGCTGGATCAGACCAGGGGTCCATCTAGTCCAGCATCCTCTCTCACACAGGGGCCAACCAGTTCCTCTGGAGGGCCAGCAACAGGGCATAGAGGCTGAAGCTTTCCTAAGAACATCAGAAGAGTCCTGCTGGATCAGACCAGGGGTCCATCTAGTCCAGCATCCAGTCTCACACAGTGGCCAGCCAGTGCTTCTGGAGGGCCAACAACAGGGCACAGAGGACGAGGCCTTCCCCTGATTTTGCCTCCTGGCTCTGGGATTCACAGGATTAGTGCCTTTGAATGTGGAGGTTCCCTTCAGTCACCATGGCTAGTAGCTGGTTCTCCCAGATCAGAGTCCACGCACTTAACCACTACACCAAACTGGCTCCCAAGCATGTGGGAGGCATGCAAGTGGCTGGGAGGGAAGGAGAGTTGCCAAGTTCCCTCCGGCCAGTGGGGACGGGGACAGAGGGTTGCCAGATCCAGGTTGGGAAACTCCTGGAGATTTTTTTTTTGGGGGGTGGAGCCTGGGGAAGCCAGGGACCTCAGTGGGGTCCCAATGCCGTAGGGTCCATCCACCAAAGCCTCCATTTTCTCCAGGGGAACTGATCTCTGTAGTCTGGAGATCAGCTGTAATTCCAGGGGAGAAAGAGAAGAAGAAGAAGAAGAAGAAGAAGAAGAAGAAGAAGAAGAAGAAGAAGAAGAAGAAGAAGAAGAGGAAGAAGAAGAAGAAGAAGCAGCAGCAGCAGCAGCAGCAGCCCTGGCATTCCCTGGTCTAGAACCCTGGGACAGAGTGAGTGGAGATGCAAAAACCCGATCAAGTGAGAAATGGGCCCTGGCCTGCAAGATAATCGGGTTCTTTTTTTCTGACCCACAAAAGAACCCAAAACCATGGATTCAGACATCCAAAGAGGGTGGCATTCTTCACTTCAAGGAGAAAGAAAAGCAGGGAGAACAGCTGTCTTCTCTGTCTCTAACGGGAGAAAGAGGGCCGTTTTGCAGTCAGTATGATGAGCTGCGGTGGCGAAGACACTGAACTGCAGGCTGTGGAAGCTCAGTAGTTCAGCAGTTCGAGAGCCGAGAGTGCCGCATGACGGGGTGAGCTCCCATCTCTAGTTCCAGCTCCTGCCAACCGAGCCATTCCAAAGCAAGAAATTGCAAGTAGTTAAATAGGTACCACTTCGGTGGGAAGGTAAACAGCGTTCCGTGCGCCTTGGCATTTAGTCATGCCGGCCACATGACCACAGAAACGTCTTCGGACAGCGCTGGCTCTTTGGCTTTGAAACGAGCACCGCAACCCTAGAGTCGGATTCGACTGGCTTTCGAGCAAGGAAACCCTTTACCTTTACTTTACTATGATGGCATTGGCCCCCGGGGCATTTGAACATGGTGTTGAGCTGCACCTTTCCCTCAGTGTCGAGAAAATGTGTCGCAAATGCCAGAGGCAGAGTTAGCCGGCATCTCCAAGATCTGCCGACTTCCCAAACAAGAGAAGCGCTAAACCCGTGTTCGGGCGCTTTCAGTCCCTGCTCAGAATAAGAAAGTGGGGAAATGAGATGCTCATTAAGTCACTTTGGCTAAAGCCCAGTTGCTTGAGAATTTAAATTTCAATGCAGGGGAAGTTAATGGCATGCAGAAAGACTGCAGCCCCTCATCAGAGAGAAGAAAAGGAAATGGAACACCGTTTAGGACAAGAAAGAAAGGGGGGAGAATTCGGAGCAAGCCTGCCCCTGCATTGACGCCACGAGCGCAAGTTTCCCATTTTCAGAGAAATGCATCCAAAAGCACACAACTGAAAAGGCCGGACGCGACCTGCCGCCATCCCACCACACAAATATTGCTATTAAAAAGAGCATTAACGGCAATGTGTATAAATTGTTCATCTCCGATCAGCGGTTATTCAAATATGCCCTGACACCTAGTGTCGAATGTTGGCACTGCACCTTTTGTTTTTATTCTGGGGCCCGATGAAGAGCTCGAGAACTTCCAGGTTTTGCTGCGTGCTTATTTGGACTGGTCGTAATAAAAGCAGACCTCGCGTTCGTTTTTGCATCCGGACCGCTGTCGGTAACCTCTTAATCACGCTTCTCAGTCTTAACACGCAGATATCTTCATATTATGTTATCTGTTTACTGTTACTTGCAGTGGCTCAAGTGGTTAAGACGCTGACCTGCAGGCTGTGGAAGGTCAGTAGTTCAGCAGTTCGAGACCCGAGAGTGCTGCATGACGGGGTGAGCTCCCGTCTCTAGTTCCAGCTCCTGCCAACCTAGCAGTTTGAAAGCAAGAAATTGCAAGTAGATAAATAGGTACCACTTCGGTGGGAAGGTAACAGCGTTCCGTGCGCCTCGGTGTTTAGTCATGCCGGCCACATGACCACGGAAACGTCTTCGGACAGCGCTGGCTCTTCGGCTTGGAAACGGAGATGAGCACTGCAACCCTAGAGTCGGATTCGACTGGCTTTCGAGCAAGGGAGACCTTTACCTTTACCTTTACCTGTTTGTCCTCCAAGAAGTTGTTAGTCCAGGCAGAGCAGAGGAAAGAAAAGGGGGAGAGAGATGGCGTTGAGGGATCGTGGGGGATGGAAATGAGAAACAGAAGAAGTTGGATAGCGTTCTGCCTGTCTTGAAGAGCATGCGTGGCCTCGTCTGGGTGGCCCCAAGAACAGGGTTTGGGCTTAACACATCCTGGAGGTTAAGAATCTTCTCCCAACATTTTGCATCACCTCCTCAGAGAAATCTTCCAAGAGTTAGGTATTGAGTCCACAGGGTATGAACAACCCCTCCCTGATGAGGCATTTGAGAGAAGCCGTCTCCAAGTTACTCTGATTGACATACGATATGGGGGGGTGTGTGTGTGGATATTCTCAGCTGCTGCCATGGAAAAGGGAGGCTCAAGAGGAAAGTGGGAAAACAGGCTGGAAATCTCCAGAAGGCCAAAAACTTCAAGGGCTGTAGCCAGAAACCCAGCAAGATCTTTACCATCCATCCCATGGCAGGCGGAATGTCCTTCAGAAACAACAATGCCTCCCCCCACCCCTCTTTCTTTAGCTTTCTTTTCTACGGAAGCTGTGCACCTTTTTTATGCATCAGTCTCTTGTAAGGCAGGGCTTTTTTTTGTAGAAAAAGCCCAGCAGGAACTCATTAGCATATTAGGCCACACCCCTGACAGCGCAGCTCGTTAGCCTATTAGGCCACACCCTCACGTTCCCAGAAGTGTGGTCATCCAGCCACACCCATGTTTTGCTTCTTATTCTGTTTACCTTGTTTGTTGGCAAAACCCAGGGACTTTTTTCCTAGCAGGAACTCCTTTGCATGTTAGGCCACACACCCCTCATGTAGCCAATCCTAATGAGTTTCTGCTGTTGGGTGTGGCCTGCTATGCTAATGAGTTCCTGCTGGGCGTGGCCAGCTCAGGAGCCAGCCGGAATTCCATTCCTGTGCGGTCCTGCCGCAAAACAGCCCTGGTCCTTCAAGCTGCCATAGGAGGTCTAGTCTCCAAACCGGCCAGGGAGCAGTCTGAACAGAACTATCCTTATCCTGAAGGTCCCATGGTGGAATAGAGATTGGAAGAGAACCGTGACTGGCCCCAGGTCACCCAGCAGGCCTCATGTGTCTCAAAGCCACTGACCATCGCCTTCCCTCCCTCTCCCCACAACAGTGCACCTTGTGAGGCAGGTGGGGCTGAGAGAGTCTGAAGAGAACTGTGTCCGGGCCAGGGTCACCCAGCAGGCCTCCTGTATCTCAGAGCGGCTGACAATCACCTTCCCTTCCTCTCCCCACAACAGACACATTGTGAGGCAGGTGGGGCTGAGAGAGTCTGAAGAGAACTGTGTCCGGGCCAGGGTCACCCAGCAGGCCTCATGTGTCTCAAAGCGGCTGACAATCGCCTTCCCTTCCTCTCCCCACAGCAGGCATCTTGTGAGGCAGGTGGGGCTGAGAGAGTCTGAAGAGAACTGTGTCCGGGCCAGGGTCACCCAGCAGGCGTCATGTGTCTCAAAGCGGCTGACGATCACCTTCCCTTCCTCTCCCCACAACAGGCACTTTGTGAGGCAGGTGGGGCTGAGAGAGTCTGAAGAGAACTGTGTCCGGGCCAGGGTCACCCAGCAGGCCTCATGTGTCTCAAAGCGGCTGACAATCGCCTTCCCTTCCTCTCCCCACAACAGGCACTTTGTGAGGCAGGTGGGGCTGAGAGAGTCTGAAGAGAACCGTGTCCGGGCTAGGGTCACCCAGCAGGCCTCCTGGGTCTCAGAGCGGCTGACAATTGCCCTCCCTTCCTCTCCCCACAACAGGCACCTTGTGAGGCAGGTGGGGCTGAGAGAGTCCTGAGAGAGAACCGGGACTGGCCCAAGGTCACCCAGCAGGCCTCATGTGTCTCAGAGCGGCTGACAATTGCCCTCCCTTCCTCTCCCCACCACAGGCACCTTGTGAGGCAGGTGGGGCTGAGAGAGTTCTGAGGGAATCGTGACTGGCTCAAGGTCACCCAGCAGGCCTCATGTGTCTCAAAGCAGCTGACAATCACCCTCCCTTCCTCTACCCACAACAGGAACCTTGGGAGGCAGGTGGGGCTGAGAGAGTCCTGAGAGAACCGGGACTGGCCCGAGGTCACCCAGCAGGCCTCATGTGTCTCAAAGCGGCTGACAATCGCCTTCCCTCCCTCTCCCCACAACAGGCCCCTTGTGAGGCAGGTGGGGCTGAGAGAGTCCTGAGAGAACCGGGACTGTCCCAGGGTCACTCAAGTGGCTGCATGTGGCGGAGGAGTCGGGAATCCAACCTGGTTCTCCAGGATTAGAGTCCACAGCTTTTAACTGCTACGCCACACTCGTGTTGATAGGCTGACCCATGCGTGGTGTCGCCCGGCCAGGAGATGAAATTATCCTGGATGGCTCTCTTTTTAAAATTTTTATACGTTGATATAACAACAGATATCCATAAACAACCAGTACTGACAGATGAGAAGCAACAAACAACAAGCAGAACCGCGCTTTAAAAAAAGAGAAAAGTCCTGCATAACAAACTGCCGAGGTTAAGGACAGGCATTCTCCACAGAATCCATCAAGCCCCGGCCTTAGCTGGAAGACATTTAATTAATTCAATGCCATCGAACTCTAATCGCCTTATGAGTCATAAACAAACAATTGGGTGCAGCCAAAGAACTGTGAGTTTAGCGATCTCTTCCATTTCGACTTTGTTTCAATAACGGATATATCAAAAAGACCGCGGCTGAGTTCAGGCTGGCAATTTGCAGCGGGAACCAGTCGTGGCAAAAAGGCCCTGGAATAAACTGTTCCGGGTTTTCCTGGTCACACGGGCCGACGGATACGGGAGCATACTGAGAGGAGGCGCGCGGGAGCGTTCAGACTGCTGGCCCAGAGGCGTGGCTGTAAGTGGCTTTTCCCTGGTAATTCGGCCAGATGCCTACATGTGTATGAGCGCATATGTGCTCATGCGCCCATGCGTTCATACACACATAGACATCCAGCCGATTTAGGGAGGATCCCATTGCGCCGGCACCGCATTGGGCGGTAGAGTGGAGCACAGCCAATCAAATCGCTGCTGCCTTATGCGTGGAAACACCCGGCGCACACTATAGAAGCAGGTTGCTCCCAGCTTTTCAGCTTCACATTCACACTTCCAGGAAGAGGAATAATGCTGGATAAAGGCGCTCTCCGGGATTTGCTACCACTTTCATCAGGTATCTTTTAAAAGTGGGAGCGAAGCAGAACAACGCGGGTTGCTTGCCTACGGGTGGGGAACGCCAGACAGATGTGCCTGTGTGAACGCCCCCTTTAATCCATTTTTAAAACGTCGCTGAAACGTGGCAATAGCGGGGCAAATTGCCAGTCCGAACTCAGCCCATCTTTGTACAAATCGTAGTCTAGGAAAACGAAGACACAAAATGGAAATGAAAACCTACAACTGGTCTCCAAAACTGAAAGTATAACGAGGCCAGGGAAATAGATTTCTCGGGCACGAGGCCTGTAGAGACCGAAAAGAAAGAAAAAAAATAAAAACCATCACCTGGTATGAAACAGGCACACCTTAAGAGCCTTAATAAATTAGAAACTGTGGCGGAACGGGCCTGCTCTGGCTTCCATGGTTTCCCCCGCACCTGGAGAGCTTTACTCTCTTTCTCAGGTAACCCACCACCACCAGACCGTTGTAGGAATTGCCCGCTGGGAGGGTCAGGATACCCAGTTTCCCTTCCAAGTTCTGAGGCCTTTCCTCTGTGTCTCCTACTGCCCAGCGCCTGGTCACCGTGGGTATGGACTGACCCCAATTGGGGGCTTGGAGGATATTCAGAGAGGTGGCTGAATAGAGCCTGCCCCCGCCTCCCGACTGCTGGTATTCCATGGAGGTCTCCCATCCAAGTTCTTGCCAGACTCGACCCTGCTTAACTTCTGAGATCTGATGAGACTGAGCTTGCCTGGGCTATCCAGGTCAGGGTGTAAAATTGTTTTTGATGTCTGAATCTCTTTGTAAGAAGAAATACTGAAGCAAATCCAAAACAAATAGAAATGTATTCAGACACACAAACTTCAAACAGGAGACCAAATGTGCTTTGAAACCAAAGTCCTCGATAGGACGCTACTAAATATTAATGAGTGTTGTAACACCAGATCGAAACCTGCTCTGTCAGCACCAAATCCTTCTGAATAGTTTACAGGGTCCTTCAAAGCCCGAGAGACACAGCACATCTTTTGACAGCCACAGAGCAATAAAAATAAAAATGAGCCTCTATCAGCTATGGATGAATCCTCAGAACTGTGCCTTTCTTGTGTTCTGTTAGAAGTTCCTTTTCAATAACCTACGAATGCCAATTACACAGGAATTAGAACATTCCCTCTAATCAGTGCATCGACATCTTAACTTCTGAACATGGCCCTTGACACAATCGGGCCAGAGAATGTGGAAGTCTGTAGGTTTGCGGAAAATTCTGGAAAGATTAGTGTGATGGATGGCCGCCAGCTCCGTCCTCCAGGCATGACAGTAAATCCCCGCCTACAGGGGTAGTAGGCAGATAAGAACATAAGAACATAAGAGAAGCCAGTGTTGGATATGGCCACAGGCCCATCCAGTCCAACACTCTGTCACACAGTGGCCAAAAATACCAGGCGCCATCAGGAGGTCCAGCAGTGGGGCCAGGACACTAGAAGACCTCCCACTGTTGACCCCCCACCCCAGGCACCAAGAATATAGAGCATCCCTTGCCCCAGAGTCCCTATCTATACCTGCTAGCCACCGATGGAAATATCCCAAGAGGCAAGCTAACCCTATGCTGAGATTCCTATTCGACCTCTCCAGCCTTCCTCGAAAATAGCAGCATGTAATCCAGCACAGTTATTTGTTTACACTGCCTGACTGACCAAGGAAGTCCTTCTTCACCCAATGAGTAATTCACATGTGGAATTCCCTGCAGCAGGAAGCGGTGGTGGTGGCTACAAGCATAGACAGGTTCAAGAGGGGATTGGATAAACAAACGGAGCAGAGGTCCATCAGTGACTGTTAGCCACAAGGTATAGGTGGAGCACTCTGTCTGGGGCAGGGATGCTCTGTATTCTTGGTGCATGGGGGGCATTGAGAGGGCTTCTGGAGTTCTGGCCCACTGGTGGATCTCCTGATGGCCCCAGGGTCTTCGCTTACGGTGTGAGTGTTGGGCTGGGTGGGCCATTGGCCTGATCCAGCATGGCTTCTCTTATGTTCTTAATCACAACCCATGCCATAGCCAAATCAACTAGGTCACTGCTACTAGAAGTTTTTCACTCTTCCTCTTCCTCCATTTTCTCCAACTTGTCTCCCCACCCATTTTCCACTGTCTCTTACCAGATTTTCTCCACTTTCTCTCCCACCAGATTTGTCAATTTGTCATCTAAGCTTTGTCATTTTTTCCCATTCCCCACTATATTTCTTCCCAGCCATTCTCCACTATAAGAAGAGAGAGGAGGGAGGAGGAGGAGGAGGAGGAGGAGGAGGAGGAGGAGGAGGGAGAGGAGAGTGATTGGCTTTATACCCTGCCCTTCACTCAGAGTCCCAAGGTGGCTTACAGTCTCCTTTATGTTCCCCTACCCTACCCTTGGGAAGTAGGTGGGGCTGAGAGAGCTCTTTCAAGGACTGCTCTGAGAGAACAGCTCTGAGAGAACTTGTGACTCACCCAAGGTCACACCAGCAGCTGCATGTGGAGGAGTCAAGAATCAAGCCCAGTTCTCCCAGATTGGAGTCCACTGCTCTTAACCGCTACACCAAACCAACTCTCAGATTGTCCTGTTCCCCACTCTGTCTCTCTTTCCTCATTTTGTCCACTTTGTCTCTCCATCGATTTTGGATTCTCTCTCCCCAGCCCTTTTTTCTCCCCTTCCCTCTGTCCCCCAGTGTTTTCTCCCCCTTTCTCCTTTTTTACTCTCTGTCTCTTTCCTGTGATTTCTATAAATTCTCTGTCCCTCTTGGTGCCCCGCACGGCCTTGGAGAGCTCGTTTGGGGAAATCCTGGACGTCCTCAATGGCTACTTCAGCCCCCGGCCGACCTTCCTGGCCAAGAGGATGGATTTCCAGAGGCGAGTCCAGACCCGAGGGGAATCCATCGCCAACTTCCTAGCCGCGCTAAGGGCGCTAGCCGTGGACTGCGGGTTTCCGAAGGTGGAGGACAACCTGCTGACACAGTTCGTGTGGGGCCTGGCGGACCCCAAGCTGCGGCGCAAGTTGGTGGGACATCGGAAGCTCTCCTTGGACGAGGCCCTCGACGCCGCCACTGCCCACGAGGCCGCAGAAGGGGATCGCCGGTCGCGGCCGCGCAGGTGGTTGGAAGGAGCCCAAGCCCCGGAAACGAAGAGACGGACGAGGTCTTCGCCCTCAAACCCCAACAACGCCGGCCGGCGCCGTTCCAGCAGGCCAACAGGGAGCAAGCCAAGTATTCCGGCAACCGAGCCGTCTGTGCCAGCTGCGGGGAGGGCCACGGACGGAAATCCTGCAAGTTCCGGGATGCTGTCTGTCACGGGTGCGGAAAGCAGGGACACCTCGCACGGGTCTGCCGGTCCAAGGGCCCCCGGAATTCGAGATCGTCGGTCCCCCAGTACCGCGCATCGTCCACCGCACACGAGACAACGGAAGAGGTCGCCGAGTTGTACCACCTCACCGACCAACCACTGCAGGTACTTCGCCTCCCCAACCCCAACCTCTCCTCTGCCCCGAAGATCCAAGTAACCGTGCGGATCGAGGGGTCCCCTGTTGCATGGAAGTGGACTCGGGATCGGCGGCGTCCATCATTTCCCTGGACACTTTAAAAAGACTTTGCCCACTAGGGGGACCCCCTCTACGTCCATCGCCACTAAGCTTGGTGGACTTTCAAAAGAACCCTGTCCCCATCCGGGAGTCGGCACTTTCCGAGTGCAGTACCGAGACTTTGAGGGGAACTTGGACTTGGTGGTGGTAGAGGGAAATCTCGCGAGTCTCCTGGGGCGGGCGTGGTTCGAGGCCCTAGGCATATCGATTGGGGGAGTAAATAAATGTGGGGTGCGGGACTGGGGGGCGGTGTGCAAGGAATTCCCGGAGGTCTTTGACGGGAAACTGGGATGTTACAAAGGGCCCCCGGTGTCGCTCCACTTAGACCCCACCGTGACGCCCATCCGTCGGCGCTTCCGCACCGTGCCCCTGGCCCTCCGCCCTAAAATAGAGACCGAACTAGACCGGCTGGTGGCCCAGGGAGTCTTAGAGCCCGTCCCGAACGCTAGATGGGAGACCCCGATTGTGACACCCGTCAAGCCAAACGGGGAGATCCGCATCTGCGCGGATTATAAGTGCACTATTAACCAGGCACTTCAGGCGCACGCATACCCCGTACCCGTGGTCAGCCATGTCCTAGCAACACTGGCGGGGGCGCGCATATTTGGAAAGCTGGACCTCGCGCAGGCGTACCAGCAACTTCTGGTAGATGAGGCCACGGCCGAGGCACAGACAATAGTGACCCACCGGGGAGCCTTCCGGGTGAAGCGGCTGCAGTTCGGGGTCAGTGTGGCCCCAGGGATCTTCCAAAATCTAATGGACGATTTGTTAAAAGGGATCCCTGGAGTGACGCCGTTCTTCGACGACGTCCTCATCGCCGCGACCACCCCGGAAAGCTTCGCCGCCCGCCTCCGAACTGTATTGGAACGCTTCCAAGCCGCGGGGCTGAAAGTGAAGCGGGAAAAGTGCCTCCTCGGGGTGCCGGAGGTGGAGTTCTTGGGATACCGGGTAGACGCATCAGGCCTGCATCCGGCGAGGGACAAGGTGAAGGCCATCGTGGAGGCCCCCGCCCCGAAGTCCAAGGCTGAGCTCCAGGCGTTCTTAGGCCTCCTGAACTTTTACCACTCCTTTCTCCCCCACAAAGCCGCCGTGGCCGAACCCCTACACAGGCTGCTGGATAAGGCGACACCTTGGGCATGGGGAGCGAGGGAGGAGGCGGCGTTTCGGGGGTTAAAGTCCTCTTGATTTCAAACGCGGTACTCGCGCACTTCGATGAAAAGCTCCCGGTCATCCTGGCGTGCGACGCATCACCGTATGGGGTCGGGGCAGTCTTGGCACACAAGCTACCGGATGGGAGGGAGGTCCCGGTGGCTTACTACTCCCGCACGCTGTCCCCCGCGGAGGCGGAACTACGCCCAAATCGACAGGGAGGGCTTGGCACTGGTGGCGGGGGTAAAAAAGTTCCACAATTTTGTGTACGGGCGGCCCTGTCTACTTCCGGAACTACGGAGCGGGGCCGCAGTGGGTGGCAGGGCGCATCCTAAAACCCACCGGGCCGGTGTCATACGAGGTCCTAACCGATGGGGACCGGGTCCTCCGCAAACACATCGACCAGCTCCGGAGGCGACAAGACCCCGATAGAGAGATCGAGTTACCGGGAAATGCCGCCCCTGCCCCATCATCCGATCGACCGCAAGCACCGACAGCGGAGCCAGTGCCAGAGAGTCCACGGAATCCGGAGGGGGCCCCGGTAGCAGCTGAACCGCCGCCGCCGCTGCCGCCACCGTTACAGCCGCCACCGTCACTGCCTCGGCTACTTCCAGAGGCCCAAGCTCCTTGTGCGGGCGGACCAACCGATAGGGGCCCCGCCAGTCCGGTACCGGCCCCCGACGTTCGCTAAGAGAAAGGAGGCCACCAGCATACTTAAAGGACTACATCACCTGATAGGGGACGAACTATGGGGGAGGGGTGTTGTGTCCTGGGATCAGAGGGCTGAGCTGGCGAAATACAGCCAAGCTTCGCTCTCTGAGAACAATAGGGACTAGGTTCCTGAGCTCGCCAGTAGTGAACCAATGGCAGCATTGGCGGGCGATTCAAACCCGCCAATAGGAATATAGGGCCGTCCCCCCTAACTGTATATAGTTGGCCTCCGGCCGTTACTGTGTGTTCTTTGTCTTATGTGAAGTACGAATAAACGCGTCTTCTCTTATGTCGTCGTCCGAGTCATGAGGCCCGAAACCCAGTACTTTACACCCTCCTCCAATTTCCCACTTCCTCTCTTCTTGGACCTTTCTCCTTTTCTTCTGTGTTCCACTCTGGTCTCTCTTCCAGCTTAATTCTCCACCTTCCCTCCCAGCTATTTCCCACTCATTTTCTCCCCATATATTTCTCCACACCCGTCTTCGTTGTGACAGACACAGCCAAATCCACCACCTTTTTCAGTATCAGCCTCTCCCCCTTTGTTTTCTGTTGATCTGGAGTCAACACCAGAAATGACCAAGCAGGGCCCTTGGAACACTGGAAGGGCGAAGGAAAGTGAGAAGCAAAGAATAAAAATGTCATTTAGCAGAGAGTTTTTTGAGTTAGGTGGGGTTGAGAGGACACACAGGTTAAAGAACTCGCCGTGTCTTCAGTCACTTGAGGAGAAAGTGGACAGTTTAGTGTGGTGGACTGGGTATCTCTGGATACCCCACTGGTATCTCTGGATCTCAAGAACGGTCTTTCTGTGTGATTAGAAAGTTACGGGTCACGCTGAGGACTGTGTTTTTAAAAGGAGCTAGTGGTTATCTGATAACCTGAGAGGAATGAGAGAGTAACCTGAGAGGAATGTTCAAGATTTTAATGAGCGGGGCCTGGGTTTTCTCAGAAGAAATCCCAGGGCCTTCGGCCTGAACAGAATGAGGTGAAGAGGGGAGGTGAAGCTAAACTGAGCAGTGTACTCCTTAAGACTGTTTTTCCTTTCTTTGGCTTGCTGCTAATTCCCCCCTGGTTAGGGGTGTATGTGTGTGTGGGGGGGAGCCACTGGGCTAGACCCACTATTATTTTCTCTCCTTCAACTCCCCTCCTCCATTAACCAGTCGAGGCCCTGTCACTTCTTGGAAGAAAGTATTGTTATATATTGGTCCCGGTAACATGAGCGGGATACTGCACTGCTGAAGGGAGGCAAATTAGAGCCGGAGCTGCGTGGCAGTGTGATCAGACGGGTCCCCAAGATGCCACGCAGATGCCAATAGCCGGCGATCACACGGTGATGTTGAAGCACATCAAAGGGTCTTGCGCATGCGCACTCTTATGGTTCTTCGAATACCGTGGAGGCTTGGAAAAACACATCTGGTGCAATGGGATGCTTGCATGTGCCGGATGCACTGGATTAACTCCGCTTCCATGATCCGACGCTCGCCTGTGACCCGCGTTTTCTGGCGGCTACTACCCTTTTGCTGGTACTTTTTAAATCTGCTTCTTCGGGCCGACGGTACGGGTTGGTGACGAGTGCGCGACACTTCCCAGATGTTGCCATATGATCGCGCCTGCTTGATGCACCCTCAGCCCGTCCGTTTCGTGGGGCAAATCCTCCCGTGTGACTGGGGCCATTGTTATGTTTAAGGGCATTCAGAAGCATTGCTGGAGGAATTGGGCTAGATACAAGCCCAGTAGCACCTTCCAGACTAACAAGATTTTCCGGGGGTGAGCTTTCGAGATTCAAAGCTCCCTAACTGACAAAGGTGCTTTGACACTTGAAAGCTTTCCTTCCAAGAATCTTGTTGATCTCTATAACTCTTCTACTGCAGACCAACACAGAAATGATCTCCTTGGAGGAATCGGGCTGTGAAAGACAACAGACTATGAGATTAGGGACAAACAAGACTATGAAACTCGTGGGCACTCCATGAAATGGCTGAGCAGTCCAGTCCAGTGAGAACAGATAAAAAGAAGTACTACTTCACTGAAAGAGTGATTAACACATGGAATTCACTGCCACAGGAGATGGTGGCAGCTACAAGCATGGATGGCTTCAGGAGGGAACTGGATAAACATATAGAGCAGAGGTCCATCAGTGGCTCTTAGCCACAAGGTATAGATAGGAACTCTCAGTTTGGGGCAAGGGATGTTCTGTATTCTTGGTGCTTGTGGGGGGGGCAACAATGGTAGGGCTTCTATTGTCCTGGCCCCACTGGTGGGCCTCCTTTTGGCACCTGGTGTTTTTGGCCACTGTGTGACAGTGTGTTGGACAGGATGAGCCACTGGCCTTATCCAACATTGGCTTCTCTTATGTTCTTAGGGAACAGAAGCAAAAAAAATTGGATCTTCTTTCAACTAGCATTCTATCAGAGAATCCACTAGTTTGTGGTAATCTGTTATTTATCCTGCTCAGTGGGAACTCCAGCTAAGTGGAACCACAGATGATATGAGAAGATGCCACAGACCATTAACAGAGAACCACAGATGATATGAGAAGTAGGGGTGTGTCATTTGGCATAAACTGAATCGAAAATTATTTAAGCTGAAATCAGATAAGAGACCCTGATCGGCTACTGGTATAGCTGAATTCTTCTCAGCTTTTATTCAGGTATATTCAACTGTACCGAATGGCTGGTGGGCTTGTCTTGCAGCAGCAGGAGAAGTCTCCCAGCCAGGTCTGCCGCATGCAGCAGTGAGGGACCTCCCTGCCACATGTAGATCTTGGGGCTAGCCTCTCCTGCCTTGAGGTTTAAATGGCTTCCAGAGAAGCCATCGGTATTTTTCTTCTCAGGTCTATTGGACCTGAAAAAATTTGGGATTTCTGAAAAAGCCCAGATCTGAATACCTTACTGGTATTGGGTTCCAGGAATTTTTGGAAATACCAATTTGGGTGGGGGGTTCAATAGACCCAAATTGAAAAATACCATTTTTTTTGCACACCCCTAATGAGAAAATGCCACAGATGGTTAATAGGAAACCTGCTCACCCCCACCATGTTCAGAGGGCTGCCATCTTTGCTGATGCTTATGATGGTGACGAGTTCTATTGGAACCTCTTGCAGTTCCTTCAACCCAATCTCGTTGTCTCTGCCACCATCTTGTACAAATGCATGGCTCTTGCCTCTAGAAACTATCGCAACTGCTGGTATTCCAAGAGACTTTGATAGGTTAGATTAAGGAGACTGGACATATTCTTACTGAAAAGAATGTTCGTAAACCACTACTCTCTACCTGTGCATCGACTGGGAAATCAACACAAGACACACACCCCTTCCCATCACATGATGTCTATGCAGTCCCAAGTAAGTCAGCTTTCCTTCTCCACCTGGGCACCCTGCGTTGTCATCAGTATGCAAACCTTATTCTAAAATGCTTGGTAGGGGTTAATTGAGTCTTGGTGTTCAACGGAGAGCCAAAGTCAATCACTTCCTCCAGACTTTAAGGGCTTAAATTGTTTGAAAAAGAAACTTTATTTCAGAAATACGACACTTGTATTTATATTGGGTGACACTCAAAAGTGCAGTATAAATCCAGTATGCAACGTCTATGGTGCTATTATCTCCCCTATGAAACTGGTTATCATATATGTTTCTGTGATGACCCAGTGTCTGTTCAGCTACCTCCCATCATGCACACAAATGGCACTGTACTCCATTTCTGACATACATTGGCACAGCGCTATTTTTAAAAAAATCAACATAATACAAATGATACATGGAACTAGTTCTCCCCCTTTTCTTCCTTATAAAAAAAGTAGGAGAAGAACAAGGGGGGGGAACCCTGAAATCCAACAATGAAGTAAGATCTTTTTTAAAACAGAAAACAAAAACGATACCTAAAGACAAGACGAAATCATAACAACGGGTGGTGGCAGTTCTGCGCAAACTTTTCTATGAACGATTTCCAAATATCTAAAAATAAATCTGTGTGGAATGGCCATCTATATGCCACGTGTTCAAATCTTGATAGGAGTTCTAAGGTCTTCAGTCCATTGATTGACCAGGAGTGGGCTTTTGTCTTTCCAGTGCTGTAATATGAGTCTTGTAGCTGAAGTAAGGGCATGGATGGCCCGTTTCCATCGACCATCAGTTAGCCTCCAGGAGATGCGTTGATGGTTTAAAAGTACAAAACAACCCTCAAAAATCAATGCGTGTCTAAATGCTGGCATTAAATCTTACAGGACAAGTCCCTTAGAAATATCCTTCAGGCGTGCCCAGTCATTTGGTTTTTCTGGGAAGAAGTGATTACTCATATCAATTTTGTATTAGAATGTTCACATGGAACTAGACTGTGACGTGAAAGAATTTCAAAGCCAATGCAAATTCAGAAAATCACAAAAAATCAAGTACTGCCCGTGTCTGGTTCTCGTGTGTTTGCCCCAAACCAAAGATCCACATATTCCGCTCCCACTGCAGGGGCTGTCTCAGTTGAAGATCTGGAAATTCTCAACCAGTGGATTTTACTGAATGCAAAACGCCATCTCATGGCGGGGAATCCTTTATTATAGAATCATAGAATGTTAGAGTTGGAAGGGACCTTGCAGGTCGTCTAGTCCAACCCCCTGCACTCTGCAGGAGCATAGCCAAAAGATAGCCCTACATACCTACATCATACCCGAAAGATGGTCGTCCAGCCTCCACTTGAAAACATCCAGCGAAGGCGCATCCACCACCTCCCAAGGCAGTCTGTTCCAAGTGCAACCACGCTTACAGTTAGGAAGTTTCTCCTGATATTTAGCTGGTAACGGCTCCCTTGTAATTTCCACCCATTAGAGCTAGACTTGCAATCTGGAGCAAGAGAGAAGAGATCTGCTCCATCTTCTACATGACAGACCTTCAAATACTTGGACTGCAATCGTGTCCCCTCTAAGTCTCCTCTTTCCCAGGCTAAACGTACCCAACTCTTTCAGCCTTTCCTCATAAGACATGGATTCCAACACTCTCACCGTCCTGGTCACCCTCTTCTGGACATGCTTTTTTGCAACCTTACAGCCACTCTTTAGGCAAAGCCTAGATGCACAGGATTTATAGGTCGAATTATTGGTAGCTGCAGATTAGCATTTTGTGAGCAGAGACATTGCAGGAAGAGTACAGAGGACACCAGAATTCAGGTCTGTAGATTTATATACCCTGAAATGCCGATGACCTTTATGTGGAAATAAGACCTACTGATTTCCATGTCCCTAACTTAGGATAAGCCGTGACCTGGGTAGCCCCGGCTAACATGATCTAAGCGAGGTCAACCTTGGCTAGTACATGGATGGGAAACCACCAAGGAAATCCAGGATTGCAATGGAAAGGCAGGCAATGTCAAGCCACCTCTGAACTTTGCTCGGCTTGCAACCCCCATAACAGGTCACCAAAAGTTAGCTGTGACGACAGCGAACCAAAAATAAAACCCAACCCCCCAAACCCCCTTGGGATAAGGTCACGACATTGGCTTAACAGAGTAACTCAGGTCTTATTTCTAAGTAAAGCTTGTCGGCCTCGCAGCATGAGCGGTATAATGTCAGCTGACACGGGAAAGTAACTTACAAGGGAAACCTTGATAAATAACGTGGATGCAGATTGCAAAACCATTAAATGATAACTCAACATTTCCCAAGGGGACACGTCTCGAACATTTTTATTATTTCCGTTAAAAGAGAAGACAGATCACTTATATCCGTTCAATGACAATCTCTCCTTCCGCCAGCTTCGCCGGCTGCTTCTTTCGTTTCCGACGGACTTTCATCATCCCTTGCTGGTCCCTCCGTTTTTTAATGAGCCCTGTCGAAAACCAAAAAGGGGAGGGATGACCCAGGCCTTCAGCAGAATAGCGCTAACAACAACATTGCTGCAAGTGCACACGATCTCTAGACGAAAGCTGAAGAGAATTGTTTTTAAGAGCTGAAAGTGATATAGTCAGAGGGAATAATTTTGCCTGTAAGCTACACACTCCTCTTTGTTTCCGAAATCTGCAAAGTCTGCTTGGCTAAAAGTGACACACATGGGGGGGGGAGATTCTGCATGTTTTTGAAAGAAGCTCGTGCCAAAGTTGTTCCCGAGAGGTGATAATTGGATTATGTGCCTCGATGCCATTTTCATACATTTTTCAACCTTTATATGAAATGAAAAGGTCTTATCACCCGTCTCCCCCACTTAATCACTCCTGATGATCTATATTACAAAGGAACTGCAGGTTGGCTGCTTATCTTCCACAGCTATGACCACCAAAAATGTCATCGCTCAGTATAGATTCTTTGGTTACAAAGGGTTTATTCGCTCTATAAAATACATTTTCCAAATTAATATGCATTGGAAGTTCTCTCATTCCATAATAAATTGTTTTAAAACCATTCTAGCGGTATCGTAGGTGGCTTTCGACCATGAATTGTTTTTTTGTACCTGCTATGGAAGTTCTATCTTTTTAAATACATTTTTAATCTTTGTTTTGATATTTTTAAACCAGTAATTCAGAAGAACAGTTACAAGACAATTAACCTTCCCCCCCTTTTTAACAAATGTATAGATCAAGGGTGGCCAAACTGCGGCTTGGAAGCCGCATGAAACTCTTTCGCAGAGTCTAATTTAATGTTAATAAAAAGCAAACGTGCATATTTTTCAATAAAAGCACGTGTGTAACATTTGCTCATGTCTTGCATCTCTCAAACAACTGACGTTTATTTTGTGTGGCTGTTACAGTGCAAAATGTGCAGGAGTTATTACTATATTGGAATAAAAGGAGATTAGAAGCCATTGTGACGGACAGGTTAGGATCTGCCTCCCCCTAGGGGCAACCAATGAGACCTGATGGAATGTTAGAGAGGCAGTTGGAAAACAGCAGTTAAATTGGCAGTTCGGGGTTGGCAACTCAGGAGAGAAAGGAGAGTGAAGGATTGGAGAGGAACCTGAAACAGGGAAGTGGAATCGGTAGTCTTTCCTTGATGGAACTTGTGCCTAGAAAAGGGTGTGTGTGATCCCTATCAAGAAGAAGAGATTGGATTTATACCCTGGCCTTCAATTGAAGACTCAGAGCAGCTTACAAACTCCTTCCCCTCCCCACAACAGACACCCTGTGAGGTAGGCGGGGCTGAGAGAGCTCTGAGAGAAACTGCCCTTTCAAGGACAGCTCTTGTCAGAACTATGGCTTGCCCAAGGTCATCCAGCAGCTGCAAGTGGAGGAGTGGGGAATCAAACCCGTTTCCTCCCAGATTAGAGTCTGTGCCCTTAACCACTACACCAAACACCAAAGTGTTAAAGGAGGAAAACTGGAACTTGTGTGTGTATTCCTGCCTCTACAGACTTTATAGCAGTTTTGTGTCAAATAAGCTTGTGCCTGTTCACCTACGGGGCGACAGCCGAGTGATCTTCCTCAACAGTTACAAACACCTGACAGTAGAACAAAACGGCCACATTTGTGCGTCAAACCCATCGACACTGTGAGCTTAGCGAGAAATGTGGGAGCCACCTACGGATTTCTGCAAAGCGAGGTGCCATTCTGCTTTCTGCTGAGGAGAAAATATGAACGCGACATAACTGTACCTTTCTTGCACATCCGAAGGCACGACTTTCTGGAGGTGAAGTTATTGACGTTCCCGCCACAACCGCTGTAGCTGAATGGATGGCATTTCCCAGTCGTGTGATTATAGAAGAACCTTTTCTCGTTGGCTCTGCAGAAACCTCTGTCCATTGGGGTCAAACAAAAAGAAGGCAACCGAGCCAAACCTAGACATAACAAGAAAATGTTGTTAGACACAATTCAAGATTATTTAATGCTGCCGTAGACGCACGGTCTGCAAAAAAACACACACACATACATGTGAAACCATATGCTTAATCAGGGCTTTTTTGGTAGAAAAAGCCCAGCAGGAACTCATTAGCATAATAGGCCACACCCAACAGCAGGAACTCATTAGCATATTAGGCCACACCCCATGATACCAGAAGCGTGGTCATCCAGCCACACCCACCTTTTGCTTCTTATTCTGTTTACCTTTTTTTGTAGCAGGAACTCCTTTGCATGATAGGCCACACACCCCTAATGTAGCCAGTCCTAATGAGTTTCTGCTGTTGGGTGTGGCCTATTATGCTAATGAGTTCCTGCTGGGGGTGGCCAACTCAAGAGCCAGCCGGAACTCCGTTCCTGTGCATTCCTGCCCCAAAATAGCCCTGCTTAAGCTCCTATCTAACCACCTGTGTGGAGGCTGGTGATCCAGTGCCTACTCAATGTAAGTGCTTACTCCAAAGGAAGCAGCTCCATTTGCACAGGGAAAGAATTGCTCTTTCCACGGATGCGTTCAGACTCATTTGCTCTGTAGTTTGGGCTTAGATTCTATGGATTTTCATGATCAATTGCACATGACGGCTATAACGCTGTTCTTCTGTAAATAATAATGGGTTGGATCCAGCCAGCTTCATTGCTCAACCTCACTGAATTCTAGAACAAATTTAGAGTCCAGCGGCCCCTTTAAGACCAACAAAGATTGATTCAAGGTATGAGCTTTCATGTGCAAGGCTCACACCTTGAATAAACCTTTGTTGGTCTTAAAGGTGCTGCTGGACTCTAAATTTGTTCTGCTTGCTTCAGACCAACACGGTGGATCTATCTTCACCGAATTCTACTTACCAGGGCTTTTTTTGTAGAAAAAGCCCAGCAGGAACTCATTAGCAAATTAGGCCACACCCCTGACAGCACAGCTCATTAGCATATTAGGCCATACCCCCATGTTACCAGAAGTGTGGTCATCCGGCCACACCCACCTTTTGCTTCTTATTCTGTTTACCAGGTTTGTTGTCAAAACCCAGGGCTTTTTTTGAAGCAGGAACTCCTTTGCATGTTAAGCCACACACCTCTAATGTAGCCAGTCCTAATGAGTTTCTGCTGTCGGGTGTGGCCTATTATGCTAATGAGTTCCTGCTGGGCATGGCCAAGTCGGAGCCAGCCGGAACTCTGTTCCTGTGCGTTCCTGCCCCAAAATAGCCCTGCTACTTACTAAAGCCACCCTCCCACAGGGCTTTTGTGCAGGTCCCATGATCTCCAGCATAACCTTTTCATGTGATCTATGGAGATCCCTTTTCATATTTTCACCATCGGGTCGTATCCTACCAGTTTTTCTCCTCAACTCACCCAAATTCCCTTCTTCACTGAATGCCTCATCCCGCGTGGCTTTGGCCCATGTGGGTCCCACAATCCCCGGCACTGTCTTCCCAGTGACCCTTGTTGCTACTTTCACCAGCAGAAATTGCTGGTGGGATACATCCCAATATGGCTCATGGTCACTATATGCCTAAATGGCAGATTACTACCTTAATGGTCTGGGACGCATGCATCTTTGGTATTGCCTCTCAGGGCCGTAGCCCAGGATTTTTTTAAATTTGGGGGGCCTTTAAATAAGTCAGGGGGCACCCCACATACACCCTGCACACACCCCTAAGGGAGCACCTGGGCTGGATGGGAGGTTGGGGGGCCTTGGCGGTGAGTCAGGGGGCCAGGCCCAGAGATGCCCCGCTGTAGCTATGGGCCTGTTGCCTCTCCTGGTAGAGCACCGCGCTCATTAGGTCAAAATCTACCAGTGGTCCCCAGCCTGAGAGATATCTGGCTATCTTCAACCAGAGCCAGGGCGTTTTCTGCCCTGGCTCCAACCTGGTAGAACTCTCTGCAGAATAACATCCATGCCCTGGGGGACCTGCTACAGTTCTGCAGGGCCTGCAAGGCAGAGATGTTCCCCCAGGCATTTGGTTGGGGGCAGTGACGGTTCCATCTGGCACTCCCACCCCCTGCCTGTGAGGCCAATGGCTTCATCAGGAAAATTGTTAATGCCATTGTAGGATAAGTAAAGGTTTCCCTTGCTTGGAAGCCAGTTGAATCCGACTCTAGGGATGCGGTGCTCATCTCCGTTTCCAAGCCGAAGAGCCAGCACTGTCCAGAGACGCTTCCGTGGTCATGTGGCCGGCATGACTAGATGCCGAGGCACACAAAACGCTGTTACCTTCCCACCAAAGTGGTACCTATTTATCTACTTGCAATTCCTTGCTTTCGAACTGCTAGGATGGCATCATAGGATACTGTTGTGTTTTTATCTGTTTTAAGTTGTTTAATGATGCTGTATTTGTTGTCTTGTATACCACCTTGGGCCCAGGTTTTCCAGGGGAGGGTGGTTTAAAATCAGATTAGTAGTAGTAGTAGTAATATATTATAGTAAACTTATGATGGTTTTGCATAAACAATGAGAACTAGTGATGTTAAGAAGTTTCCATTTTGGTCATGATATTGTGACCATTGTAGTCAAGTCCAGATGGGAATGGAAAAATTGGCACAGCCACAGAAACTAACAGGCAGTGGGAGCAATAACCTCAGCAAAGCAAAAAGGAAAACAGTTGACCATTCTGTTGAGAAGCTTTTTAGAAACTGTACTGGTACAGTGGCTAATATGTGGCACAGGACTGCCCTGGAGTTGCGTTCCAGAAAGCAAAATTCTAGTGTTATGAAGAGCTGCCATTTGGAAGACACTCTGGCTGGTCTCATGATCGACTCTACTTGTTGGCGTTGCCCCAGTTGCTGTATTGTATCTGACTGTCCCCAAGACATATTGAAAAAGCATATTTTCGAGGCCAAAGAACCTTGTGTACGAACATGAGAACAAAAGAGAAGCCAATGTTGGATCGGGCCAATGGCCCATCCAGTCCAATACTCTGTCACACAGTGGCCAATAATACCAGGTGCCATCAGGAGGTCCACCAGTGGGGCCAGGACACTAGAAGCCCTCCCACTGTTGACCTCCCCCAAGCACCAAGAATACAGAGCATCACTTGCCCCAGAGTCCCTATCTATATCTTGTGGCTAATAGCCACTGATGGACCTCTGCTCCATATATTTATCTAATTCCCTCTTGAAGCTGTCCATGCTTGTAGCTGCCACCACCTCCTGTGGCAGTGAATTCCAAGTGTTAATCACTCTTTGGGTGAAGTAGTACTTTCATTTATCCGTTCTAACCCGACCGCTCAGCAATTTCATGGAGTGCCCACGAGTTCTTGCATTGTGAGAAAGGGAGAAAGTGTGATTCAAAAGCCGACACTTAACAGAATATGAGTTCTGCAGTAGGAAATGGCATGTATTTTGGAAGGACAGGCAACACTACAAATCCAACGTATTCCAAGCCATTTGGGAAAGAATGACAGCAGCTTCTGGTGCAGGTGGAAAATGGAGGGCAAAAGCAAGGGTCACATGCTGGACCCAATTTTTTTTGGTGTTCCTGTGGCTGGAAGGAACAATGCAGTCAAGTCCTCTTGTGTAAAAAAAAAAAAAAATCAGCCCAGGACAATCTGCTGTAAAAGAAAGGTGAAAGGCAAGATGCATTATATCGATATTGGCATCTCCAAATTATGAAAAAAAATGCATGCAATATTTGAGCCCAAAGACAAAGCACTTCTTAACCAACAGTTCGGAATACATGTCCTTGGTGAGTTGCTGGAAGTGAATTCTCATGGCAACGGATTTTAATATACTTTTTAATTCAATTTGAATGCAAACCTAAGTAATACACTGAGAAATGAATCTTAATGCTAGGGAATTGCTTTGTCATTTTACTTAGCTACACAACTGGAAGAGAAGAGGAGACTGGATTTATACCCCGCCCTTCACTTGGAGTCTCAGAGCGGCTTACAATCTCCTTTCCTTTCCCCTCCCCACAACAGACACCCTGTGAGGGAGGTGGGGCTGAGAGAGCTCTTTCACGAACTGCCCGTGAGAAAACAGGCTCTGAATGAACTTGTGACTGACCCAAGGTCACACCAGCAGCTGCATGTGGAGGAGTGGGGAATCAAACCTGGTTCTCCAAGACTACAGTCCGTGCTCTTAACCACTTCACCAAACTGGCTCTCTAGCCTTAATGCCAAGCCTTAACTAGCCTTAATACCAAGGCTGCATGGGTTCGGCAGCCTCTATACAAACAGGAGTCGATGTCAGATTCCTAACCCATTGGAGACAACTGATCCATCAAGTCCGGTGCTGTGTGCAGCGGTGATCTACGACAAACACTTCGCAGGACAGGGCTTCCCTCGGTTTTAGCCGGTGGTAGCATTTTGCCTTGGGAAGTGAGCGCAGCTCAGGCAAACGAGATGTCTGTACTGGAACATCTGAACCTGAAAAGAGAAGAAGAAAACCCCCTAAGGTTTATACATTAGTGTGACATTCCTACTTCGTAAAATGAGTAAGTTAACTTTT
Source organism: Gekko gecko (assembly GCA_029375565.1). NCBI lineage: Eukaryota > Metazoa > Chordata > Lepidosauria > Squamata > Gekkonidae > Gekko > Gekko gecko. The sequence continues at coordinate 12,822,959 of JAPDNY010000003.1, read as the reverse complement.
AACACACAGCAGTTACCTATCTGCGATGCTCACTTTCCCGGGGAAATGATCCACAGCTGCTTCTTCCAGGGAGATGGAACGATGGGGAGCCATTATATCCGAAAAATCAGGCAGGCTAATGGGCTCTCTGGAAACATATCACAGCTGCACAGTGAAATGAATGACTCTGGGCCAACACAGTTCTTGAGGATTCTGAGACCGCAGGGAAGGTCTCACCTTTAAGGAAGCCGGCTTGCTTTACGTGTCTCGACTCCCCATATTTGATTGTACGGGTTCAGCGATTTCCAATGCTTTTTTGGTAGGAAAAGCCCAGCAGGAACTCATTAGCATAACAGGCCACACCCCTGACAGTGCAGCCCATTAGCATTTTAGGCCACACCCCCATGTTCCCAGAAGTGTGGTCATCCAGCCACCCCCACCATTTGCTTCTCATTCTGTTTACCTTGTTTGCTGTCAAAACCCAGGGCTTTTTTTGGAGCAGGAACTCCTTTGCATGTTAGGCCACACACCCCTCATGTAGCCAGTCCTCATGAGTTTCTGCTGTCGGGTGTGGCCTGTTATGCTAATGAGTTCCTGCTGGGCGTGGCCAACTCAGGAGCCAGCCAGAGCTCCCTTCCTGTGCGTTCCTGCCCAAAAATAGCCCTGGCTTTTCCCACTTACTACATTTAAAAAATAAAGCTCCAAAAGCATCGTTTAAAACGGTTTCGTTCACTTGAGCTCAAGTGCTCAAGCCCCGCAGAAAAACCAGCGGACATTTGGTGGCTGGTCGCTGTTTACAGACAGAGTGCAAATCCGTGATCGCTTTGTGACGCGTTGGTCGGGTCTTCTTCAGCTATGCACTGGCAGGTGTCTAATTTCATTCACACATGCCTGAAGTCCAGCTTCGCGGAAGTTGTTCATGGAACAGAAATGGGTTATTAGACGCTGCAGTGATGTTCTTTTGAGGACCGTGTCAAAGAGTGTGATGGGGTGAAAATGGAATATTGGACTTAACTGTGAAGATTCCTTTTGTTAGAGGACGGGGAGCTGTTCCCATTATCCTGTTGGAGAAAAGTGCTGTCAAATCACGACAGACTTATGGTGACCTCATGGGGTTTTCAAGGCAAGAGGTGTTCAGTTGCCATTGCCTACCTCTGAGAAGAAGAAGAAGAAGAAGAAGAAGAGGAAGAGGAAGAGGAAGAGGAAGAGGAAGAGGAAGAGGAAGAGGAAGAGAGAAGAAGAAGAAGAAGAAGAAGAAGAAGAAGAAGAAGAAGAAGAAGAAGGCAGGCCCTGGTCACACGAGCGGGATACTGCGCAGCTGAAGGGAGGCAAAGTAGAGCCGGAGCAAAAAGATGCGCGGTAGCATGATCAGATGGTCCCCGAGATGCTGCGCAGACGCTGATAGCCAGCAATCACACTGGTGATGTTGAAGCGCATCAAAGCGTCTTGCGCATGCGCACTCTGACATTTCTTCACATACTGTGAAGGCTTGGAAGAAACACATCCGGTGCGACGGGACGCATGCGGGTGCTGGATGCGCTGGATTACCTCTGCTTCCACGATCCGACGCTCGCCTGTGACCCGTGTTTTCCGGTTGCTACTACCCTTTTGCTGGTACTTTTTAAATCCGCTTCTTTGGGCCGATGGTACGGGTTGGTGCTGGGTGCGCTACGCTTCCCAGATGTTGCCGTATGATCCCGCCCATTTGATGCGCCCTCAACCCATTGGTTTTGTGGGGCAAATCCTCTCGTGTGACCGGGGCCAAGAAGAAGAGGAGATTGGATTTATACCCCACCCTTCACTTGGTCTCAGAGTGGCTTACAAACTCCTTTCCCCCTTCCCTTCCCCACAACAGACACCCTGTGAGGTAGGTGGGGCTGAGAGAGCTCTTTCTAGAACTGTCCTCAAGAGAACAGCTCTGACAGAACTATGGCTTACCCAAGGTCATCCAGCAGCTGCAAGTGGAGGAGTGGGGAATCAAACCCGGTCCTCCCAGATGAGAGTCCGCACACTTAACCACTACATCAAACTGGACTTCCTTGGTGGTCTTCCATCCAAGTACTAACCAGGACTGATCCTGCTTAGCTTCTGGGATCTGATGAGATCTGGCTAGCCTGGGCTACTCAGGTCAGGGCTCCCATCATCCGTAGAGGCAGAAAGGAGACAGCTCTTTCTACCCCCTCGGGAAGGGAGTCCCTGCCCCTTCTCAGTTCAGAGGCTTCCATCTTTCCCCCTCAAGAAAACTTTGGTCAACGCTTTTGTCACAGAAGATACTAGAAACACAGAAGAACTACAGATACTGAAGGAGATGTCAACAACGAAAAGAAACGAGATATCCCAGCAGGTGTTTGATTCCCTCAGCCAAGAGAGCATCAGAACTCCAAGAAAGTCCTCAAGTGGGCCCAAGATGTCCTCCTCATTCTCAAACAAAAAGAACCTTCTTGGTAAGTCCAAAGTTCTGTTCTCATTTGAGGTGATGAGGAAACCCCGTTGGCCGTTACAAAGCTGTACTTCCGAACGGGGTGGGCCTTGGTTGACATCCACTGACATAGGGCTGATTAAACTACTTGCCGCAGCACCCTTCAGCCAAAAATCCACTTCTGCTGCCACCATAGAGTTCATTTTGTAGTGTCTGATGAACGTGGATGTGAACAGCCAAGTTGCTCCTTTATAGGCTTTAGTATGGAAGGCCACCTTGGTGTGATTTGCTGGGATGCCTTGTGGAGGTGGAAGACCTTGAGATGAGTAGACTAATGAAATGCATTTCTTCAGTCATCAGAGTAGATCTTGAAGCATTCTCATCCCATATCACTGGATAGTATGCTATGAATGAGCATCTGACTTTCTGGTATATATGCCTTAAGGTTGTAGCCTTCTGGTATATATACACAGCGTCCTGAGCAGGTTGAAGGAATGCCCTGGAAAAGAAGGTATGGGGCAGAAAGATGGCAAGGAAAACTTCTGTGCTCTGTGGTAGACCAAACTCACTTTAGGCATGAATGTGGGATCCGGGTTCCAGACCCCTGTATCCTCATGGAATGCAGAAAGACCTTTGGAAATGGGAAGTGGTCCCAGTTGGAACACTTTGGCCCCGGTCACACAAGAGGATTTGCCATGCAAGAGGGATGGATCAGGGGTGCATCAAGTGGGCGTGATCATATCGCAACATCGATCTGTCCCATCCCGGCAAAACCGTGCATCAAAAAGGTAGCACCAAAACAGTGCTACCAACTGGTTGACACGCAGCAGGGGTGGGCGTCTGATCGCCGCCGCGCCCCTCTTCACGCAGCTTCCCTGGCCCTGTTGAACTGTGCATGCCCGGGCATGCGCAGCAGGCTCGCCTCATTCCCCTGTCCATGGCTTCCCCCCGGCATCTGATCATGCCGGGGAGCAACTGTGTGGCGGCTTGGGGGATCCGTCTGATCCCGCCGCCATGCTTCTCTTTTGATGCGGCTCTAAAAAGCTGCACTTCAGCCACACCTTTCCCCCCAGTGTGACCGGGGCCTTTGTGGGCCAAAGTGATGGCTACCAGAACCAAAGCTTTTCAGTGTTAGAGACGTGATAATTCCATCAAGGGTTCAACAAGAGGCCTGAAGCACAAAGTGGCCCCTCCATGTTGGAAAACTAGGAACTGGTGAGGATTAGCCAGTGACGCACCTTTAATGAAGCGTTTGACTGCCGGATGTCTGGAGATAGGAAAGCCTTCTCTGTTTGGAGTAACTGAAGCTAGCGGGGTACATGCCTGCCTAATATGCTCAATCTCACATCTTGTGACAAGTCCTCATGTTCAGAACCAATGAATCTGGGGAAGGCTCTTTGACTAGTTGAAGACGCTTCCTTCTACACCATCTCACAGTTTTTCCAGGTTGCACAGCCCTGATGTTTACAGCCTATGGGCAGACAACATTGTACGAGTAATAGCATTCGCTGCTCAATGTCCAAACAGTTAAATGAAGCCGAGGATTCTGGGGCAGAACTGGGCCTTAAGAACACCTGCCCCAGACAGAGTTCCCATCTATACCCTGTGGCTAATAGCCACTGATGGACTTCTGCTCCATATGTTTATCTAATTCCCTCTTGAAACTGTCCATGCTTGTAGCTGTCACCACCTCCTGTGGCAGTGAATTCCAAGTGTTAATCACTCTTTGGGTGAAGAAGTATTTCCTTTTATCTGTTCTAACCCAACTGCTCAGCAATTTCATGGAGTGCCCACGAGTTCTTGCATTGTGAGAAAGGGAGAAAAGTACTTCTTTCTCAACCTGCTCTATCCCATTCATAATCTTATTAACCTCATAAGAACATAAGAACATAAGAGAAGCCAATGTTGAATCAGGCCAATGGCCCATCTAGTCCAACACTCTGTCACACAGCGGCCAAAATATACCAGGTGCCATCAGGAGGTCCAGCAGTGGGGCCAGGGCACCAGAAGCCCTCCCACTGCTGCCCCCTCCAGCACCAAGAACAGAGTGCATCACCTGCCCCAGACAGAGTTCCCATCTATACCCTGTGGCTAATAGCCACTGGTGGACTTCTGCTCCATATGTTTATCTAATTTCCTCATAACCTCGATCATGTCACCCCTCAGCCGTCGTTTCTCCAAGTTAAAGAGCCCCGAGCGTTTTAACCTTTCTTCATAGGGAAGGTGTTCCAACCCTTTTATCAGTCTAGTTGCCCTTCTTTGCACTTTTCCCAATGCTATAATATCCTTGCACCGGCATGTTGGGCACTGTAGGCAACTGCCACCATGGTTATGTTGACAGCGCCACCACACAGAAAAGCCACAGCCTTCTGGGCTCTCAGGGTGCCACACGTGATCCCTGCCTTCTCCCATTTGCAAAAGGAAAGAATTCCGCCGTCTGATTGTCCTGTGAGAAATTACACCCGCTGACTTCGGAAAACGCAAGCACTATCTTACGAAGCAGGAAATGAACAGAAGTGGGCGGATGTTCCCATCAGGGCTGCAAAGAGGAATCTATTTCCTGCCTCAGACGATGATGGAAGAGCCCTGCTTGAGAGTGACAGGATGTCCTCCTCATTGCAAACTGAAATGCCAACGTGTGCACAGACTGCCTTCCCAGCCTAAAGGCTGTTGCCTGTACAGTTCCTTTGTAAGCGATCGTCCCTTCACATAATGCTCAGCTACAACGCTAGCCCGGTCTGGACAGATCTCGGGAGCTGAGCAGGGTTGGCCCCGGTTGGTCCTCGAACGGGAGGCCTCCAAGGGATTCCGGGGTCGCTCCACAGAGGGAGGCCGTGGCCAAACACCTCTGTTCATCTCTTGCCTTGAAAAACCCCACGACGGATCACTATAAGTCAGCCGCAACTCGAAGGTCCTTTCCACCACCACCAGACATTGTAGTTGAAAAATGCTGAGTCCGACGCATCGTTGAGGGATTTCAGCTCATATTTTTACTCAGTGATTTCACTGCTTAAATGCACAACGATAACTCCACCCACACACACCCATACACCTGTGATTGACTACTTACATAACCCCATCTCTGATAGGGTGCCTTTAGGATCCTGGACAGCTGATAGGCAGTTACCAGGATCTTATGTGTCCATTGTTTTCTAGATCGAAGCTCCGGTCACTTCGCTGACCACGTGTACAGGAAAGCCACGTGCTTGGTCTAAGTTGGTACACAGCAGTGGTATAGCCCTCTCAGGGCATGCAGTGCTACTGGACTGTTTTCGAGACGGATGGCTATATTCTGCGCTGGGATGTGTGACTGCATTTTATGTAGACCAAGGTCGCCGTGCTGGTCTGAAACAGTGGAACAAATTAGAGCCCAGCGGCACCTTTAAGACCAACAAAGGTTCATTCAAGGTTACGAGCTCTGAGGAGTGAACGGAGAATCTCAGAGTCTTATTTTGACATCCTTATTGCTTTACAACTGTTGACCGTATAACCTTAGCTTGTTATTTAGTTTTCTTTTCGCATCTCTTAAAACATCTTCATCATGCTACCTGTCAATTTGCAGTTCAGCCCCTGTCTATAAGTTTGAACCTTACCTTCCTCCCGATGTATTTGAAAAAGTGTGCCTTGCACACGAAAGCTAGGGTTCCCAAGTACTTACTGTCTGGGGGCGGAGGCCGAATGCTCCCCGGCCGGACCAGTCTTCCTGGTAACGCACCATGCCGTCGCCAGGAAGTGATACCAGGTGACGCTCTGGCAATGGGGCTGAAAACTCGATGGTACCATCGAGTTTCCAGCCCCATTGCCAGAGCGTCGCCTACCGTCTCTTCCTGGCGACGGCATGGTGCTCTGCGCCTCTCCTTCCCCTGGGGATGATCCTGCAAGGACGTATCCATCCCCCGCCGGCACGCGGTAAGTTCTTGGGAAGCCTAACAAAAGCACATTCCTTGAATAAAACTTTGTGGGTCTTAAAGGTGCCCCACTGGACTCTAAATGTGGTTTATGTGTTGTGTGGTGAAAGGTCTCATGGCTCAGAAAAGAAAACGACACTTCCCAAAGCAAGGTAAAAAAACCACAAGCTTTATTAAGGAAATCTTGCCAAGATGGCTCTCGCATGCGCTCCTTGTTTGCTAACCAGCCTCCACAAACTACCTGCCAGCTCCCAGAAGCACATCTGAGGGCAGAGGCAGATGGCCATCAGAAACACGTGGTGAAAATCGGCGGTCTTTTCCCAGCGGTTTCTTTCTCTCCCTTGTACAACTGTGGATTATAAAAATGACAAAGCTTGAAGTAGCCAGACAGAGACATCGCACAGAGAGACACTTGAAGTAAGCCTTCCAAGCGCAGAGCAGAAATCAGTAAAGATTTGAATTTAAAAAAACCCAGCTTTGTCCAGGTACTTACCTAATTTGCCTTTAAATGTGTGATGTGCCTTTATTTCACTAGCAGATGGGCAGCAAGGACCCCGTCAGTCCAAGGTCAGGATGAATAATCCATCTACCTAAGGAGCTACCTTAGGAAGGGTCATGGCTCAGTGGCAGAGCATCTGCTTGGCACGCAGAAGGTCCCAGGTTCAATCCCCGGCATCTCCAGTTAAAAAAGGACCAAGCAGTCGAAGATATGATCCTGGAGAGCTGCTGCCAGTCTGAGTGGACAATACTGACCTTGATGGACCAATGGTCTGATTCAGTATAAGGCAGAGTCACGTGTTCCTCAGGGGCATGAAAACTGCCTTGTAACGTGTGTCCATCACCTGGCTTCTTGGAAATATGAAGTCACATGGAAAAGCTGGGAGGAACTGCAGCTGTGGCTCAGTGGAACAGCACTTGCTTGGCATGCAGAAGGCCGCAGGTTCAGGCCCCGGCAGCTCCGGTTGAAAGGGATCTCATGTGACAGGCTTGTGACGGCCATGCATGGATTCCATTCAGACTACTGGGACTGTACACAGGGCAAGAAGGAGAGGCAGCTCCTTATGGCACAGTTTGCTTCCGTGCCAGCACTGCCACTTTCAGAAGCAGAGGCGAGGAATGGATCCTCTCCATGATACTGTATTTGACCAGAGTGGCACAGGAAGGCCACAGGCTACAGCGGTTCTCACATCACTAGTGTAAGTCAAAATGGATCCTTAGTAGGGATTCCTCGGCAGGTAGAGGGCTTTCCTTTTTGGGAGGTTTCCAAACAGAGGCTGGATGGCCATCTGACAGCCATGCTGATTCTGTGAACTGAGGCAGATCATGAGAGGGGGGGCAAGAAGGGTCGCATCAGTGCTTAGTTCTTGTGGCCCTTTCTTACACGTCCTGGGAAATGCCGATCATCACTTCGGGGTCAGGAACAGTTTTACTCCAGACAGCCTAGTCGAGGATGCCGGAGGTTTTTTTGTCATATTCTGGGCATGGAACAGCGGTCACTGGGTGTGTGTGGGGGAGGTATTTGTGAATTTCCTGCCTTGCGCTGGGGTTGGACTAGAAGACCCTGGAAGTCCCTTTCAACTCTATGATTCTACTAGGAATAAGGCCCATTGTGGAAATAAATACAATGAGCTCTTGAAAGAGCGTCTGGGAGAGTGCCCTGGCCTTGGGCACTCAGCGTCAATTTGCTGTGGCCACCTCAGCAGGATATAATGATACAGAGTCCACCATTTTCTCCAGAGGAACTGATCTCTGCTACCTGAAGAGCAGTTGTAATTTTGGGTGATCTCCACCCCTCACCTGGACACTGGCAACGATGGTTCCCCCAGGAGGAAATGGCTGATTTGGAGGGTGGAGTCTATGGCATTGTACCTGTCTGAGTTCCAACGCTTCCTCAGACCCCACCCTCTCCAGGGTCCACCCCTCAAATCTCCAGAAATTTCCCAACTGCTGGCAGGTGGCAACCCTATCTCCCATGGAGGTGATCTCCCACCACACCCTCCGGATAATCTGGCAACGGAATGGTTCCCCAGGGGGAATGGCTGGTTTGGAGGGTGGAGTCTATGGCATTGTACCTGTCTTAGGTCCCACCCCTCCTCTAATCTCACCGTCTCCAGGCTCCACCCCTCAAGTCTCCAAGAATTTCCCAACCTGGAATTGGCAACCCTATCTCCCTCCCAGCCAAGCATCAACCTTCCGTTATCTGCCCCTGACTCTTCGGCTTTGCCAGAACTATGGGAAAGTGGAGCAGACCCAGCACTCAGTCAATGGCATGAGAGTACTCTTGAGTGGCGGCTGACAGGCCAATGGCAGAGGGAGCACATTGCACAGCCAGTGGGAGAGCTGGAAAGCGCCACTCCGAAACACAATAAGGAGAGATTACTCTAAGTGCACAACTGCTTTGCAACTGTAGATAATCTCATCTAGAATGGTCAACCTGTTTTATGGATACTTTCCAGTGAGTAGCCATGTTGGCCTGCAGTTGAGGAGTCCAGCGACACCTTCAAGACAAACAAGATTTTCAGGGTATAATAAGCCTTCTGAGAGTCAAAGCTTCCTTCATCAGATACAAGTAGCCCTGAAGGCTCAGGGATCTCCGTTCCTTCTTGTATCCGAGTGCCAGTTTGGTGTAGTGGTTAGGAGCGCAGACTCTAATCTGGGAGAACCAGGTCTGAGTCCTGACTCATCCGCATGCAGCTGCTGGTGTGACCTTGTATCAGTCATGGCTCTCTCAGAGCTGTTCTCTCAAGAGCAGTTCTCAAAGAGCTCTCTCAGCCCCAGCTACCTCACAGGGAGTCTGTCGTGGTGGGGGGAAGGGAAGGAGATTGTAAGCCGTTCTGAGACTCTGAGTAAAAGGCAGGGTATAAATCTAATCTCCTCCTCCTTCTCCTCTTCTTCTTCTTCTTCTGGGAGCTTTGGCTCTTGAAATTTTGTACTGTGAAAATCTTGTCTTTAGGTATATATCTAATCTCCTCCTCCTCCTCTTCTTCTGGGAGCTTTGGCTCTTGAAAGCTTGTACCGTGAAAATCTTGTCTTTAGGTATAAATCTAATCTCCTCTTTCTCCTCCTCCTCCTCTTCTTCTTCTGGGAGCTTTGGCTCTTGAAAGCTTGTACCGTGAAAATCTTGTCTTTAAGTGTCTACTGGACTGGAATCTTACCTTTATCTTACAGACCGCCACTTCTGGACCAGGGTCTTTTCACGAAGACAGCCAAAACGGAACTCAACTGTGATAAATCTAAGCCTTATGGGGAAAGCTGAAGGGTTCCCATCCCCCCAAAATGTATCCACTAGGAAACGCTGACTGTTAGAGTTTTCTATGGCCCCTCCATGTTCGCACACCACACCTGAATTACCCTGAGGTAAGTTAAGCGTTGCCCTTTGGAGGGAAGAAGTCATTTTTCCCCCCATTTGTTTACTTTCTCTCAACAGCCATTAACGTTCAGGGTGTGTCATACCCATCGAATTAAAAAACAGGAAATCTCTCAATGCAAAACACGCTTTTTTTAAAAAAAAAACAACGACCTTGCTATTCATATTTTTACAGCCCTCCTTTTCATCTGACAGCCTTAAAATAATTTGCCTCCTTCATTACGATGACGCGGGCTGGTGAAAGTTCATGTTTGCTTAACAAAAGGCTTCTGATACATACCCTGCTTCACAGCCGGGGAGCTATTATTCACCACGCTGGGAAGGGCCTTCTCTCCATCCTCCGTTTGCAGTGCATTGGCTGAAGGGCAAGAAGGGCAAGAGGAAATGATAAAGGGGATTTGAAAAGCGGGCAGAGAAAACCTTGATTGCCTGATACTGACTGATCAACAGGTCATTACCGGATCAGTCGTACCACGTTATTTCAGAATCATCAAACATAACAGCCATTGCGTTCAGCATATCGGGTACTTTGTTTCCGTACTGTTAATAAAACCTCTTCCGTGGGGGATTCGTGAGGACTGCTCCTCTTTGTTACTGTCCTCAAAGTCACAAAACAAATGGAATGACTGTGCTATCTTCATCTGGAAGCGAACGCAATTTCAGATGGAAGGTGTGGACGCGCGTGCCTGAATACGACTTCTTATTTAAACATGAGAGAGAAGAAGAGGAGATTGGATTTATACCCCGCCCTTCCTTACCCGAAGGAGTCTCAGAGCGGCTTACAAACTCCTTTCCCTTCCCCTCCCCACAACAGACATCCTATGAGGTAGGTAGGGCTGAGAGAGCTTTCTCGAGGACTGCCCTTGAGAGAACAGCCCTGAGAGAACTTGTGACTCACCCAAGGTCACACCAGCAGCTGCATGTGGAGGAATGGGGAATCAAACCTGGTTCTCCCTGATTAGAGCCCACACTCCTAACCACTACATCAAACTGGCTCTCTGCAAACACACATGCACACGCACAAGCCAGTGTGGTGTAGTGGTTAAAGTGTTGAACTAGGATCTGGGAGACCCAGGTTCGAATTCCCAATCTGCCGTGGAAGCTTGCTGGGTGATCTTGGGGGACTAACCCACTTCACAGGGCACCTGGTATATTTTGGCCGCTGTGTGACAGAGTGTTGGACTAGATGGGCCATTGGCCTGATTCAACATTGGTTTCTCTTATGTTCTTATGTTCTTACAGGGTTGCTGTGAGTATAAAATGGAGGATAGGAGAATGATGTGGGCCACTCTGGGTCCCCATTGGAGAGAAAGGCGGGAGGGTAAAAAAACCCCAAATGAATAAATATGTCTGCCTGTGGACAGTTAACATAAGAACATAAGAGAAACCAACGTTGGGTCAGGCCAATTACACAGGAATTAGAACATTCCCTCTAATCAGTGCATCAGCATCTTAACTTCTGAACACAATCGGGCCAGAGAATGTGGAAGTCCATAGATTTGCGGAAAATTCTGGAAAGATTAGTGTGATGGATGGCTGCTAGCTCTGCCCTCCAGCCATGACAGTAAATTCCCGCCTACAGGGGAAGTAGGTGGATAAGAACATAGGAGAAGCCAATGTTGGATCAGGCCAACGGCCCATCCAACCCACACTCTGTCACACAGTGGCCAAAAATACCAGGTGCCATCAAGAGGTCCAGGAGTGCAGCCAGGACACTAGAAGCCCTCCCACTCTTGCCCCCCACCCAAGCACCAAGAATACAGAGCGTCACTTGCCCCAGACCAAGAGTTCCTATCTATACCTTGTGGCTAATAGCTACTCATGGACCTCTGCTCCGTACGCTTATCTAATTCCCTCTTGAAGCCGTCCATGCTCGTAGTCGCTGCCACCACCTCCTCTGGCAGTGAATTCCATGTGTTAAAATCACTCTTTGGGTGAAGAAGGACTTCCTTTTATCTGTTCTAACCCGACCGCTCAGCAATTTTATTGAGCGCCCACGAGTTCTCGTATTGTGAGAAAGGGAGAAAAGTACCTCTTTCTCAACCTGCTCTATCCCATGCATAATCTTGCAAACCTCAATCATGTCACCCCTCAACTGTTGTTTCTCCAAGGTAAAGAGCCCAAGCATTTTAATCTTTAGTTGCTGTAAATTTTCCAGGTTGTGTGGCTGTGGTCTTGGCATTGTAGGACCTGACATTTCGCCAGTAGTTGTGACTGGCATCCTCAGAGGTATAACACAGAAAGATGGAGTACTCTCTGTGTCAAGGTCTATTATTATTATTATTATTATTATTATTATTATTATTATTATTATTATTATTATTATTATTATTATTACTCCACCTTTCTGCCCCCTCAAGGCCACCCAAGTGGCTCACAAATTAAAATTTGCCAATTAAAACCTTATCATCTCGAAAGCCATTAAAACCAACACAAAAACTCATCATTCAAACCAGTCAAAACCAGAGCTTAAAATTAAGTATGAGATAAAAACAACAGTTTAAAACATTAGGGAAGATGGAGAGCCCACTGAGGGAATGCCAAGCGAAACAAAAAAGTCTTTGCCCCCTGACGGAAGATGGCGATAGAAGGGGGCAGCCTAGTCTCCCTTTGGCGAGAGCTGCAGGGTTTTTGGTGCCACCACTGAGCAGGCCTTCCCCAGGTGCCTAATCTCAGACGGCATGGGCACCTGAAACAGGACCTCTGACGATGACCACAGTGCTCATGTAGGTTCATGCCACTGGACATAGGAAGTTGGCAGGGTCCTTCCAGTTATGACAACTACACAAGATGAGGAAAGGGAAGAAAACAAGGATCCCTAGATGACCAATCTTTTACGGAAGAGAGACGGAGAGTGTTGCAGGTGACCATTCCAAACGAAGCCGTGTTTTTTTTTCTGCATGCTTGACCCAATGGCCCAGCTACACGTTACACCCAAGTGCCAAGAGATACAAGAAGAGGTTTAATGCTACAAGTCAAGATTACTTACGGCTGTTCTGGCAGGTGTCCTGGCACTCTTGCAAAGATTCAAAGTTGTTTTGGTTTCCCAGGCACCCACCATATATGAATTTTTCACACTGCTGAGACTCTTTGTTGTAGAAATACCTGGAAATCATTCCTCGGCAGATTCCAGAATCCTCCTCCAAAAGGCAGAAAGAAGGTTTTTCTGTGAACAAAGATTGTGTCAGGAAAAAGTTTCCCCCCCACACCAATTATACTTATCTGAGATCTATTTGATCTCGACTAACTGACTGACAAGATCATCTTATTTACGAACGGCTCATCAGAACTAGAATTTGACAATAATACATTAATAATTCTTGTATGGCATTGCGTATAAAACAGCCAGGAGATACTGAGATCGTCTGGCAGCTGCAAGTTCTAGCTCTTGTCGTTATGCTAGTGGCAAGCTAGACTTGCTTTTAGGGGCTGAGAGAGCTCTGAGAGAACTGTGACTGACCCGAGGCATGTGGAGGAGTGGGGAATCGAACCTGGTTCTCCAGATTAGAGTCCACCTCTTAACCACTGCACCAAACCAACTCTAAGTAGAACTCAATGAGGATCCTTGTAGGCTCTCTAAGAGGACTATATTACCAGGCTTGAAACTCATGATTGGCAGTTCAGATTTTTCAAAGAGATAGGTTTTAATCTATGTGTTCCATGGTGATAGTCAACCCATCAAGCACTTGGCTGATCACCTAAGAATCACCCTGGAAATCGTTGAAGGAGAAATAAATTCAGCAGCACCACAGCCCCTGGCCTGGAGTCAGAACACTCCCTTCCCCTTGCAGCTATTGGATCTGCTTGGGAATAAGAAGCTCTGGCCGCGGTCAGACGTGACTTTAAATCTGACTCAGCTGCGAATGCCTGACGGACCTAAAGGGCATGATCAGACAGCAACATTTAGGAAAGGTCCTGCATCCGTTGGCACCCTGTGATGCCCTACCATGGAAGCGGAGTTAAAAGACACGGGGGAAAGTCCGGTCGTAATGCTTCCTGATGGGCTACGGACGGACTTTCCCCTGTGTGATCGCTCAAGCATGCTCTCATGCCATTGGGATGGTCTGCTCACTCCGTCCCGACTCGGTACTGTTTCCCCCCCTTGCTTAGCAGTATGCGGAGGTGCAATTCCTTGTGTGGAGGTGCAATTCCTTGTTTATGCACATGGGAAACAAGAGGCAACAAAGACCCCACTCGCCTGAACGTGCCGTCTGATCGGGCAGTGACGGGCTAAGCCTGCAGCTACAGAGGATGTGTGATCACACAAACACCGTGTCAATTTCCACTGGGGGAAAGAGGCTCGCTTTTCCTCCGCACCAAACGGCACGTCTGACCGCGGCCTCTGTTAAGCTTTCTGCTGCTCTTCAACCACCTTGCTGAAACTCCACTCCTGTCCAGTTGCTCCTTGCTCCAGATTAGTGGCCCGCGACCCCTTGGGCTTGCAAGCCCGGCCGGAACGTGAAAGCGTTCGCGAAACCCCGCCTCCGATGCCCAAACCTCTGATATAATCCCATTCTCATTCCAATCGGCATCTGGCGGACGCAGTACTTTGGTAATCAGGGTGATCACGAGACAGGAAAGCTATCCAAAGATCAGCGTGAACGAGAGGGGGGAAGTTTCAAGTTTATCTTGAAAACAGCTGCTCTTTGTACCGCATCTGGGACAATCGCTGCAACCGAGCGTTTTCGAGACAGGTGAGGTACACTTGTCGGTGAACGAAATCTAACCAGGTGGAAGAGAAGAGATAAGAAGCGGTGCAGTTCCTTCAGGATTGAACTTCTGCCGGAGCTGTCGATATAAGCAGCTATTTCTTCCCTAGAGGCCCAATCTGTCACTACAAAACTAGTAAACATGACATGCCTCAGATGATTAAGAGCAGCAGCTGAGTTTAGAGGAGTGGTGTCGGTCCTTATCATGGAAACCAAGGAGCCAACGAAAAGGAGACTTGCATGACATTAAAGCAGAGATCCTCCAGAGTTGTGCCCACGGGTATCGTGGTGCCCATCAATGGGGCTTCTCAGTGCCCACCTGTTCTGCCTCCAAAGCATCTCCTGATCAGAGCACATGGCCAATTCTGGCTTTCCGTACATCCCTGGAGTGGGAGGTGCCACAGAAGAGGCACCATTTTTTGGCTTGAAACACCTGACATTTTGTGACTGGCACCTTCTTTCAAACGACAATAGTCTCCATGCAAAACAAAGTTTGAGACCAGTGACACCTTTCAGACCCACAGAGTTTTATTCAAGGAAGAGGAGGAGGAGGAGGAGGAAGTTGAGCAAACTTCAGAGGATGGTGGAAGACAGAAAGGCCTGGCGTGATGTGGTCCATGGGGTTGCGAACAGTCGGACCCGGCTGTGCGACTGAACAACAACAAATCCTACTAACACCTAACACGAAGCATATAGCTCTGGACTGATATTATTTTTTTGCTGCTATCCTGTTTTATTTAATTGTTTTTTTAATTATGGCTGATTCTGCACTGGCTTTTCCCTATGTTGTTTTATGAAACCCACATTGGAACAGAAATCCCCTCTGCATGCATCGTTCCGATCATGGGCATAGCCGCTTTCGCTTCCTTTGATCATCGGACTTTTATGGTACCTTCTAGATAGATTTATGGCCTTTTATGGCCATTCGGGGGGGTGACTTTGCAGTCAGTACGGTTTTGAGCTGCACTTTCCCCTCCCAGTTGAGAAAACATGGAGCGAATGCCAGATGCAGAATTGCCCTATATATTTATGGTTCTGTTTCTGATGTGAGTCGCCCTGAGCCAATAATGGGATAAATGCAATAAATAAATCACGGGATAAATGCAATAAATAAATAAATAATAAATATTAAAGGGAGATGCTCCTATTGTCGGGCTAGATACACATGTAGGCCGTTTGGGTAGCATACACACATTTGAACGAGGAAACGTACACCTGCCTGCCATTGTAAGAGGCATGGATTTTTATAAATATCTCCAGCCTCCAAAAGGGCAAGACAGTTGTCCGTTTAATGAACTGCAGCTTTTCTTCCCCCTCAACGGAAAACTCAGAAAATTGGAAACACGGAATCTTCCTCGATCCCAGCAGCTGAAGAACCCATAAGTTCTAGTGGGAAGCAAATAATCACCCCTTAGCACAGGGGTCATTATTACAATAATATTAACAGCAGATGCCTGCCTTCTTTTATGCACACTCTTCAACCTCTCTGCTCTCATTTCATCTCTTCTGCGGAATCATTTAGATCTATTTTGCTCTTACCGGAAAGAAGTGAACACGAGTGGCTTTCATTTTAAAAACCACGATGCCACCTGCTGTGCGATAATTGCAACAGCCTCAGAAATCGCTGGAGAAACCCATTATAGTTATTAGCTCCACTACACCAATCATGGAGAATTACTTTTTCTGACTGGGGACAAACCTTACGAAACAGAATATCCTTCGGTATGCAAGTTACCTTTCTTAAATCTTGCTCTCTTTTTCTTCTCGGGCAAATCTGCAATTGAAAGAAAACGTTACATGGAAAAGAGATGGAGATATATTCGTATCGCGGGGTAAGTATTCGATTTCGTTTCCAGACTTCACAGTCCTAGACAGTTCTCCTGTGTCCCGTACTCACCTTAGAAGTCTTCACTTGGGGACTGCGCGCATAACTCACAGGCAGTACGACTTCCTTCATTGACTCTGAGTTATGTGACATGCAGCTCTGGACTGGTCATCTGGTCACCCTACCGTTATCTCAGCATCTCCTACAGAATCTTTTGGGAAGCAGCTCCCACGTTCAGCTGAGTCATAAAGTGATGAAATATTAAGCGATTATCCTGATGTGTGAATCAGCCCTTGGTGCTGCAATCTTACGCATACTTACCACAAAAAGAGTCCCACACTGACTTACTAAAGCATGGGAAACAAGTTTAGGATAAGGCTTTCAGCAGGGAAAGTCCCACACTAACTTACTAATGCATGGGAAACAAGTTTAGGATAAGGCTTTTAGCAGGAAAGTCCCACACTGACTTACTAATGCATGGGAAACAAGTTTAGGATAAGGCTTTCAGCAGGAAACTCCCACACTGACTTACTAATGCATGGGAAACAAGTTTAGGATAAGGCTTTCAGCAGGAAACTCCCACACTGACTTACTAATGCATGGGAAACAAGTTTAGGATAAGGCTTTCAGCAGGAAACTCCCACACTGACTTACTAATGCATGGGAAACAAGTTTAGGATAAGGCTTTCAGCAGGAAACTCCCACACTGACTTACTAATGCATGGGAAACAAGTTTAGGATAAGGCTTTCAGCAGGAAACTCCCACACTGACTTACTAATGCATGGGAAACAAGTTTAGGATAAGGCTTTCAGCAGGAAAGTCCCACACTGACTTACTAATGCATGGGAAACAAGTTTAGGATAAGGCTTTTAGCAGGAAAGTCCCACACTGACTTACTAATGCATGGGAAACAAGTTTAGGATAAGGCTTTTAGCAGGAAAGTCCCACACTGACTTACTAATGCATGGGAAACAAGTTTAGGATAAGGCTTTCAGCAGGAAAGTCCCACACTGACTTACTAATGCATGGGAAACAAGTTTAGGATAAGGCTTTCAGCAGGAAACTCCCACACTGACTTACTAATGCATGGGAAACAAGTTTAGGATAAGGCTTTCAGCAGGAAACTCCCACACTGACTTACTAATGCATGGGAAACAAGTTTAGGATAAGGCTTTCAGCAGGAAACTCCCACACTGACTTACTAATGCATGGGAAACAAGTTTAGGATAAGGCTTTCAGCAGGAAACTCCCACACTGACTTACTAATGCATGGGAAACAAGTTTAGGATAAGGCTTTCAGCAGGAAAGTCCCACACTGACTTACTAAGGCATGGGAAACAAGTTTAGGATAAGGCTTTTAGCAGGAAAGTCCCACACTGACTTACTAATGCATGGGAAACAAGTTTAGGATAAGGCTTTTAGCAGGAAAGTCCCACACTGACTTACTAATGCATGGGAAACAAGTTTAGGATAAGGCTTTCAGCAGGAAAGTCCCACACTGACTTACTAATGCATGGGAAACAAGTTTAGGATAAGGCTTTCAGCAGGAAACTCCCACACTGACTTACTAATGCATGGGAAACAAGTTTAGGATAAGGCTTTCAGCAGGAAACTCCCACACTGACTTACTAATGCATGGGAAACAAGTTTAGGATAAGGCTTTCAGCAGGAAGCCTAGTTCCTTGTTTTCTCCCAAAGGAACTTCTTGAACTCAAAATATGAATGCATCTCGATATACTTTTTAATTACAGACCGCCTGCCCCAGACGCCGAGCACATCTTGAAGCACTTTCCTGTATTTATATACGTGGAGTTTTGCTGTACAAATATTTTGTGTGTGGTTTCTTACTGTGTTTCAATGTGGGGTTCTGTATGTATGTCGCTGTGGTTTTAAATACAGGCCTGGAGTGTATGAAAGAAGGGGCGATGGACGGGAGACTGAAGTGTTTTGTGACTGGATGGTAGCTAGGGTTGCCAGGCCCAGGTCTGGACAGGGGTTCCCCTGCATTTGGGGGCTCCAATCCATCCCCAGCCAGCTGTCCGGGTGGGGGGAAGCCCCATTCCCAAGCCCCGCCCACAAGAGCGACCACCCCTCTCCCTCCTCTCCTGTGAGATTTAAAGGGCTTCAGGTGATTGGCCAGGAGCATGTGGCCCACCAATCAGCTGGAGGACCCTTTATATCTTTCAGGAGGGAAGGAGAGGGGCTATTGTGGGCCCCCCTCCTTCCCTCCTGAAAGATTTAAAGGGCTCTCCAGTTGATTGGAGGATGCTCCCCGCTGGAGGCAGGGGCATCTCTGCCCATCCCTGGAATGCCCCCCAAATCCCCCTGCTGGAGCGACAAGGGTACCTGGCAACCCTAATGATGGCTGCACCCTCAGGAGCTGAGTTGACTGGTTTGGGAAGAGACTGTTGTGTGTCCAGGAGAAAAAAGCTGAGTGGGTAGAGAGTGAGGTGCCGTGAGAGAAATATGCATTCTTTGTGGAAGTTATTAGCCTAAGAGGCAAATGAGGAACTAAGCCATTGGGGCTAGGTCTGTTTAAGGAACTGTAGAGACAGAACTGTATCTGTCTGAAACCATTACACTTATGAACTTTACTGAAACCCTTTGCGCTGTTATACTTCTAAACAGGGGTCATTTCATATAAAAAGAGGTGCAGGAGCCTATTTGCATATGCCCATTTGCATATGCCTGCAGCAAGCTGGCTGGAGACATGGAGGGCATGGAGGCAGTCATGCCTGGTTTCCCTGCTCGATATTCTCCAGATGCCCTGTGGTTGTGGGGCACCTGGAGAAGGTCGGGCAGGAAGCCAGGGATTTAAATCCCCCCCCAAGTCTCTCCACAAAAGCAGAGAGACTTGGGGGAGGAGGCAGGCGTGTCTGCCTCCGTGCTCTCTGTGTCTCCAGCCAGCCTGCTGTGGCGGGCTGGCTGGAGATACAGAGGGCATGGAGGCAGACATTTAAATCCCCCCTCCCTGATGTCTCCGCAGGTGGGGGGCTGGGCCTGGGCTCCTTTCTGCCGGAGTGCTGCTCTGGGGCGCTCCGGCAGGAACCAACCCCTGCTTCTAAATAAACCCTATTTATGTTCTAAGAGAAAACAACTGTTCTGTTTAGAGTAATGGATTCCCTTTTACCTCAGAGACCCCACCCCCATGCACTAACCATTCTGTCAATCTCCCAAATATAATTAAGCCATCTTTTTCTTTGGATCCAACTAAGACTTCTAAGGCGAGAGTGAAAATAAGTAGGGAATGATACACAAGGCAAGGAGGCAGTAGCATAGAACTCATCCTCTCAGAACATTATAGGTGTTACATACAGGTCTCTTTTTGTAGCAGGAATTCCTTTGCATATTAGGCGACATACCCCTAATGCGGCCAATCCTCCGAGAGCTTACAGTAGCCCCTGTAGGAAGAGCTCTGTAAGCTCTTGGAGGATTGGCTACATTAGGGATGTGTGGCCTAATATGCAAAGGAGTTCCTGTTACAAAAAGAGCCCTGGTTACATACAAAGGGTCTCAGAAAAAAGCAAAACCTCACAATATACATCAAGATCAAATTAAGACAAAGCTGCATTTCCCTTTCTTTTCTACTTGATGGAAAACGAGTTCAACGCAGCGCAGAGCAGGGCAGAGAAGTTCTGCTTGACATTTAAGTCTTCTTCAAGTTACCAACCTTATCAAGAGACGACATCCCACCATTCTGCATTAGTTGCAATTTAAAAAGTGGACCAATGGCATCGCTAAGCCAACTAGTTCCCCCTCCCCCCCAATTCTTGGCATGGAAGATAACCCTGGTTTTTTTTGATCAAATCAGAAGGAAGGAAGGAATGTACTGACCTGGGACTATACACATCGCTTGGCATTCTTCTAGAGTTAGGAAGTTGTTTTCATTGCCTTCGCAGCCACCGTAGTCAAAGAGTTCGCACTGGCGGGACTGAATGTTGAAGTGATACCGGCTGTGTATTGCTTTGCAGGGCCCGGCGTCGGCTTTCATCGCGCAGATGGAGAGGCCGAGTTTCAGCGGGAGCAAAGGAGGACCTAGAAGAAGGTGTGTACAAGCAAAGAGCGGCATTGTCAACGGAAAGTGTGGCATTGTCTGGCCACGCTTGGGGGACCTCCTGATGTCCCCTGGGTTCTGGCCACTGTGTGACGCAGAGTGTTGGACTAGATGGGCCCTTGGCCTGATCCAACATGGCTGCTCTTATGTTCTTCACATAATTCAACATTGTTAGGGGTTACCAACTCCAGGCTGGGAAATTCCTGGAGATTTTGGATGTGGAGCCTGGGGAGGGTGTGGCTGGGGGAGGAGAGGGGCCTCAGCAAGGAAGAACGCCATTGAGCCCACCCTCCAAAGCAGCCATTTTCTCCCGGAAATCTCCGTGGTCTGGAGATCAGCTTTAATCCAGGTCCTATCTGGAGTTTGGCAACCCTAAACACCATAATTGGCCTGATGAGTAATTATATGAAGGATTTATAACTTGCTTCTCAACAGGGTACAAAGTACATAAGAACATAAGAGAAGTCAATGTTGGATCAGGCCAATGGCCCATCCAGTCCAACACTCCGTCACACCATGGCCAAAAATACCAGGTGCCATCAGGAGGTCCACCAGTGGGGCCAGGACACTAGAAGCCCTCCCACTGTTGCCCCCCCAGCACCAAGAATACAGAGCATCATTTGCCCCAGACCGAGAGTCCCTACCTATAAAAAGGTAAAGGTTCCCTTGCTCGAAAGCCAGTCGAATCCGACTCTAGGGTTGCGGTGCTCATCTCCGTTTCAAAGCCGAAGAGCCAGCGCTGTCTGAAGACGTTTCCGTGGTCATGTGGCCGGCATGACTAAACACCAAGGCGCACGGAACGCTGTTACCCTCCCACCGAAGTGGTACCTATTTATCTACTTGCAATTTCTTGCTTTCGAACTGCTAGGTTGGCAGGAGCTGGAACTAGAGACAGGAGCTCACCCCGTCATGCGGCACTCATGGGTCTTGAACTGCTGAACTACAGACCTTCCACAGCCTGCAGTTCAGCGTCTTAACCACTTGAGCCACTGCAGCTCCTTAGCAGTGGCTAATGGCCACTGATGGACCTCTGCTCCATATGCTTATCTAATTCCCTCCTGAAGCTGTCCATGCTTATAGCCGCCACCACCTCCTGTGGCAGTGAATTTGAGACACAGAGACAGGGAAACAGAAACAGGGTTGCCAGGTCCCCTTGTTGTTCCAGTGGCGGGATTTGGGGGGGCATTCCAGGATGTCCCCGACATGATGATATCACCCAGAAGTGATGCCATCACAGCGGGGGATGTCAAGCAGGGACACTCTGGCTTAAGGGCAAAACTCTATGGTAAAACTGGCTCCAAACATAGAGTTTTGCCCTTAAACCATCTCCAAAGCTCCTACCCTGAAAATCTTGTAGGCCTCTCAGGTGCTCCTGGACTCGAGTTCTAGCTGTTCTACAGAATTCCTGTGAGCTTCCTTTGGCTGTTTTCCAGAAGCTGTCTGCATACGCCACCCACGGCATTCAGTGCACAAGCCAAGGCATGAAACCAGTCATAGCATTTGCCTCTGTATCCTAAGTTCACTGTCTCCTGGCCAACACGGACACCAGCTGTTCCTTGTGGATTGTGTAGAACTGCAGATGTTTCCTTTGCTCGGTTCAGTTGCGCAATCCTCCCCGGGTTTCCCCCTAAGGCATCTGGGACAGCCCCGTCCACTTCCCTCCTTCAGAGGGAAGATTTTTCCCTCCGTTTTTCTTTCCCTTTACTGACTGAGGCGCCCTAGTAATGTGTTATCTTCTTTGCTGGAGAACTCTGGCTCTCCCACCCTGCCACAGTACGGTATGTTGGCCGTTGGCTCAGCCCCAGGAACCTGAGGGAAGGATCAAGAGCCCGTTTTAACTTAAACAACTTAAATGGCACTCGAGGTGTTTTGGAATTCAAAAATAACAAAATATCTTCTTTCTCACAGAAGGGAAAGGTCAGGTGAAATCAGGGGTCTCGGTGTGAATGATGATTCCTCCCCTGTGAAAACCAGGATTCCACGAGGCAGGAGATGCCTGTTCTGCTTTCTGCGGATGATGCCATGTTCTTATGGCCTGCCCGAGTGGGGGTTTGATTCCCCACTCCTCCACTTGCAGCTGCTGGATGACCATGGGCAAGCCATGGCTCGGTCAGAGCTGTTCTCTCGAGGACAGTTCTGGAAAGACCTCTCTCAGCCCCACCTACCTCACAGGGTGACTGTTGTGGGGAGGGGAAGAGAAAGAAGTTTGTAAGCTGCTCTGAGACTCCGAGTGAAGGGCAGGGTATAAATCCAATCTCCTCCTCCTCCTCTTCTTCCCCCAATGATGCAAAATTGAAATATTCAAGAGGGCTTTTCTGCGCAGATAATAAGGCTGCACTGTACAAAATGATTCACAAACTTACTTGGATAAATGATAGGAACGTGTGTCTATGCAGCTGTTTATGGCTATTGTAAGCAGGATCCTATTATGTAACTTCTGTATTGCTCAATGTGTCATGTGAGGGTTTGTGTTTTTTGTTTTTTTTCTGGGGGAACACGCCGGAACGGAGTTCGAGAACCTCTTCGACAGAATTCTTTTAAAAACGTTTAAAAGATCATGAATTTTCAGTATACAGATTGAGAATTTCATTTCCCTCTTGAGAATTCCGGCACCTCTTATGCTAGGCTTCAGTTCTTTCGGGCGGTTCCAGACTTTTAGGCTGTGGTCACACACCCTAAATCAGGGGTGCCAAACATGCGGCCCGGGGGGGGGCGGATCAGGCCTCCGGAGGGCTTCTATCGGGCCCGCAGTGGAACTGGCTGTCTTCTCCTTTTTCCAGTTCTGCTGCTGCTGCAGCTTACAGATACACACCTGAACAGCATACTCAAGATTGCAACAGCACAGACATTTTGATGTGATAATCCAGAACAAGAGGTGTCAGTTATCAGACACTGTTAGATAAGCAAAATATGGCAAGAGTGCTAATGCTTTAAGCATGTTTTTATTTTATTTGTGTCCTTTATAAAGTTTATATCTCCGCTACCTGGCATCACGTTTCATCACACACATGGCCCGGCCCAACAAGGTCTCATTTATTTCAGGTCCGGCCCTCATAATAAATGAGTTCGACACCCCTGCCCTAAATAATCTGCTTTCAATCCACTTTCCAACTGGATTTTGCCAGTTCACACAATAAAATCCAGTTGGAAAGTGCACTGAAAGTAGATTCAAAGTGGATTCTTTAGTGTGTGTGACCGCAGCCCTAATCGCTGATTGCATTAGCTACAGAGCGTCCCATTTTGTCGGCTGTCCTGACTCTGTGTAATCCGCCCTGAGCCCACGTGAGACGGGCGGGCTGTAAATAATGTAAATAAAACAGGCGAATTATCCCAATCAGAAGTTGGGTTACATAAATCGCTGAACAAGTTTTATCAAACATTGTTCCCGGGAAGGACTGCTAGTGAACTACGAAAACTCTAAAACTGTGACCTTTGCAAAAAACATTCCAACGTCAAACAGAAGCGAAGGATGATTAATAGGGGAAAACTAGAATGAGCGAAACAGCAGCTGTGTGCTCTATTTCCCGCAACGCATTCATAAAGGAGACCTCATTTAACGTGTGATAGATCTATTCTATGAAGTCAATAGGCCCATACAGTCCATCACAGGAAAATACAGAGGCCAAAGAGTAAATATACAGAATTATATACAGAAAAGTCCAACACTTTTCCCAGGTAATTTTTCAGTGGTTGCGGTCACAGTTGTGAAATAAAGCGGGGTGTGTGTGTGAAGCAGGGCTATTTACTCTGGAGGAATTTGATCCGCAGTTGCATGATCACACGGTCCTCTGAAGCTGCAGGGACAGCCCGCCACTGCATGATCTGATGCAACCACAGGTGAGTCGGGGGGGGGTTGCCGTTTGTTTCTAATGCACTTAAACAAGGAATCGATGAGTTGCACCTCTGCATTGAGGGCTCCCTATGGAGTGTGTGATGATGCGCATGCTGAGAAGTGGGGGAAAACAGTGGCACAGGGTCAGGATGGCCTGATCAGACCATCCTGACACCATGAGAGCTCGCTGGAGTAATCAGACAGTCGAAAGTCTGTCCGTGGCCTGTAGCAACCCCTTTGCTACCAGTCTTTCCCTGGTGCTTGTTTTTGTTTTTTTATTAAAATTTTTTAAGTTTTAATGAACAAACAACTGCCGGAATACAAATATAGAAAGTAGATAGCTCAGGCACAAAGGAAGAAGACGTTTAAAAATAAATTAAGTCTTGGTACAAAGCCTTGGTCTTAAAGGTGCCATTGGACTCTTTGCATTGCTACGGGGGGGAAACACGCAGATCTGCCCTCACAGAGAGCTTTTACCTAAATAAGCCTTGGAGCGTTTTCCCACAAGCTGCTGCTTTGCGCTCCCTCTTCCCTTCGTGTCAATTTCACACCGTGTGCTGGGCGGCGGCATTTTGACCCACAGCTTCGCCCGATTTCCACAGCGTCTCAATCCTGGTTTTTGAGGATTGAGTCAACACGGGGGGAACTGGGTGAAACTGCGAGGCAAAATGCCACCGCCCAGCACATGGTGTGAAGTTGGCACAAAGGGAAGAGGGAGCGCAAAGGATCTGCTTGTGGGAAAGGGCTATGATGGATTGTATGGGCATATTGACTTCAT
Organism: Gekko gecko; assembly: GCA_029375565.1. Taxonomy (NCBI): domain Eukaryota; kingdom Metazoa; phylum Chordata; class Lepidosauria; order Squamata; family Gekkonidae; genus Gekko; species Gekko gecko. The sequence continues at coordinate 12,798,087 of JAPDNY010000003.1, read as the reverse complement.
ATAATAGATCTATCACACATTAAATGAAGTCTCCTTCATGAATACGTTGCGGGAAATATAGCACACAGTTGTTTTGCTACTTTTTGCCACTTTTTACTGTGAGCTGTACATTTGTTGTTGAAAAACTAGAACACGCAGCCCATTTTGAATACTTGGGTACCCAGTCACCTCCTTCTTTGGTACGAGAGCAATTTCATTCAGCACTTCAGCTAATATTAAATTCTGTACTTTAATTAATGTGGAATGCACATTCGTATAAATGGGAATGGCCCATGCTTCTTTCTCTGGAACACTTCTGCTGCTAAATTCCATTTTTAAAAAATCTGTTTTATTTACACCAGAAGTACACTGGTGTTTTCAAAAGCCTTTTTTGCTGGCAAATATTATCAAACACAATAGGAAACAAATATAGCCACAAATATATGTAATTACAGAGCAATCGACAGTTGGTTTTTGAACAAGTTCGGTGTAGTGGTTAAGTGCATGGACTCTAACCTGGGAGAACCGGGTTTGGTTCCCCACTCCTCCACTTGCAGCTGCTGGATGACCTTGGGCAAGCCATGGCTCAGTCAAAGCTGTTCTCTCGAGGACAGTTCTGGAAAGACCTCTCTCAGCCCCACCTACCTCATAGAGTGTCTGTTGTGGGGAGGGGAAGGGAAAGAAGTTTGTAAGCCGCTCTGAGACTCCAAGTGAAGGGTGGGGTATAAATCTAATCTCCTCCTCCTCCTCTGTAAATAATGCCTAATTGTTATGAGCAATCTGTTGCATGCGTGTTTATACATTCTACTTGGGTTATGACCACTAACCCACCCTTGTACTTTAATGAATGAAATATACAATTTTGATCCTATATAGTTGTGAATTGTTGATGGTCTTCCCTTAGTGGGGGTTATTTGCGGCAAATATTATCAAGGCAAAACAGCTTGTCTTGAAGGGGGGAGAGGGTTTCTTCTTTTTGTCCCCTGACTCACTTGGATGTGACAGTTCGCCAATCTCCACCCAGTTGAAAGCTCTTCCTGCTAGGCTATCTAATCTTCAGCTGTGCTAATTCTTCACGGACTACCCCATTTACAAGGGGAGGAATGTTAAGTGCTGTGTGACTCAGGGCCCGCAGGAAATTTGGATGGGTGGATAACAGCCAAGGCAGATACCTGCTCCCTGGAGATTGTGTCTACAACCAAGAGAATAATGCATGCACAGAAGAGGTTCGTCTTCATTGAGATTATTGAGCTGGTCATTTAACTGCTGGGGTGGGGTCAGGAAGCAATTTTTCTCCAGGCCTGTTTGGCTGGGGATCCTGGAGGGTTTTTTGGGTTTTTTTGCCATCTTCTGAGCATGAAACAGGGGTCACTGGGTGTGTGTGTGTGGGAGCTATTTGTGACTTTCCTGCGTTGTGCAAAGGGGTGGACTAGATGACCCTGGAGGTCCCTTCCAGCTCTGTGATTCTAACTTCAATGAAGTTGCATAGAAATTTTCCTTCCCTTCCCTTCCCTTTTCCCCCAAAATTTCTTTGCCCCGCACTGGCAACCTTCTGGAATTTAGTGTCACAAATTATCTGCATGACTACTGAATACAAGACGGAGGCAGAACTGAATGCTACAAAACAGAAACAAATAGAGGAGGAAGAGGAAATGTGTCGGCCAGTTAGTGGACAGCTTAGGGGTGCCAGCCTCCAGGTGCGACCTGGGGACCCCCCAGAATTCCATCTCATCTGCAGACTACAGAGGTCAGTTCCACTGGAGGAAATGGATGCTTTGGAGGGGCCACTCTGTGGCATTGTACCCCACTGAATTCCCTGTCCCCTCCAGGCTCCGTCCCCAAATCTCCAGCAGTTTTTCAACCTGGATCTGGCAACGCTACCCCTTATCCCTTGCTGGTGGCCAGGAGAGACCTGCCAGCCCTAGGACAACTGCAGCAATAATCTATATACCGGGGATGAATTTCCTGTCTGCCTATATTTTGACTCCCAAATGCCCCTTTCGATTTTACTTTTCCACTGTATGAATTAAACCCATGGCGGTGGTTTTTTTTTTTTTTTTTGGCCATTTTCAGTTCCTTTACATCCTCCCCTGCAACATTAGAATCACAGCATCCCAGAGTCGGAAGGGACCCTACAGGCAATGTTCCCTCTAAGTTGTGGGGTCTTGTGAGCAAAAATTCTACTTTGTGAGCTACTGGCATTCAAGTTGTGAGCGAGTAATTTGGTTTCTGCATAAATCAGTCTGCTCCGGAGCCCTCCTTCCTGAGCGAAGACGAAAACATGTGAGCTGGAGGCTAAAAAACTGTGAGCTAGCTCACACTAACTCAGCTTAGAGGGAACACTGCCTAGAGGCCATCGAGTCCAACCCCCTGCGCATGGCAGGATCAGCCTAGAACATCCCTGGCAAGCGTCTGTCCGGCCGCTGCTTAAAGACCGCCAGGGAGGGGGAGCTCGCCACCTCCCGAGGCAGCCCATTCCACTCTCGCACAACTCTTCCGGTCAAAAAGCTTTTCCCTAAGATCCAGCCGGTACCTTCCCACCCTTAATTCAAACCCATTCTTGTGAGTCCTCTCCTCTGCTGCCCACAGGAACAGCTCCCTGCCCTCCTCTGAGTGACAGCCTTTCCGATACTTCAGGAGAGCCATCCAACCTCTTCAGCCTCCTCTTCCCCAGACTGAACGTTCCCAAGTCCCTCCGCCTTTCCTCAAGGGCTCCGTCTCCAGGCCCCCGACAATCCTCGCTGCTCTTCTCTGCACACTCGCGCTTTCCAACTTTTCCTGATCTCAAATTGCCGCGTGATTGCACCAAGCAGAGTGTACGAATACCACGCTCGTTGCATGGAGCTGCCTGAATAGCCCAGACTGGCTCGAGCTTGTCAGAGCTCCGAAGCTAAACAGGGTCGGGCGCAGTTAGCGTCTGGATGGGAGACCACCAGGGAAGACCTGAGCTGCGGCACAGGGGAATTCAACGGCAAACCACCCCTGGACAACTCATGCCTTGAAAGCCCTTTGAGGGGACCCCATAAGTCGGCAGCAACTTGACGCCACTCAGTTATTGTTGACAGCAAATGTGGGGACCTTTTACCACATGTGGTGGAAATGTGTTAGGATACAAGAGTATGCCAACCTAGCAGTTCGAAAGCAAGAAATTGCAAGTAGATAAATAGGTACCGCTTCGGTGGGAAGGTAACAGCGTTCCGTGCGCCTTGGTGTTTAGTCATGCCGGCCACGTGACCACGGAGACGTCTTTGGACAGCGCTGGCTCTTCGGCTTTGAAACGGAGATGAGCACCGCAACCCTAGAGTCGGATTCGACTGGCTTTCGAGCAAAGGAACCTTTGCCTTTACCTTACAAGAGTTTTGGAGAATGGTGTGGACGGTGATTCAAGGAGTTCTGGAGAAAAATTTAGCGTTAAAACCAGAACTATTCCTGCTGAATATGATACCTAATGGATATAGCCCACAAGAAACATGTTTTTACATATATAATTACTGCAGCTCGAATATTAGTGGCCAAAAATTGGAAGTCAGAGGTAGTGCCCTCCAGGGAAGATTTAATGCTAAAGATATTAGAGTTAGCACAAATGGACGATCTGGGTTTGAGGCTTCAAAATAAAAATGAAAAGGTACATAAAAAAAAAGATGGTTATGTGTATATAAATGGATGGAAAGGCAAATGGATGTATAAGACTCCACAATATATGTAAGATGTATAGTTGGAATGTACTACAGTTATAATAAAACTGAAAATAAAACCGGGAGGGGGGGGAAGAAAAAAAATATTGTTGACAGCCAGGGTGGTGTGGTGGTTACAGTGTCGGACTAGCATCTGGAAGACCCAGGTTCAAATCCCCACCTGCCGCGGAAGCTCGCTGGGTAACCTTGGGGCCAGTCACACTCTCTCGGCCTAACCTACCTTGCAGGGCTGTTGTGAGGATAAAATGGAGGAGAGGAGGAGGAGGACGGGAGCCGTTTCCAGTCCCCACGGGGGAGAACAGTGCTGTATGCACGAACTGAATAAAACGAATCATAAATAAATAACAAAAGCCTCAACTTGGTGTCTAAAAACGAACCCACGGAACCAGCAGGGAAAACCGGAGGAACGTTGGTATAAACGTACACGAAGATAAAAACAAATAACATTAAGAACATTCTGCTCATCTCTGTTATACGCTATTAGTGATGATGTGGGCGATGAATGCCATGGCAACCTGGGATGTCAGCCGTCGGCAGTGGCCCCGTCGCCCTATAAATAGAGACCTTTCTGGAAAATTGGCAGCTGTTTGTCAGAAGCGCAGGTGATCCTCTGTCAGGGCTGCAGCATGCCTACGAGGCGGGGAGACTGCAGGGCAAAAGCAGTTAGCTCCGGGGGGTACAGTTGACTCTCTGCTGGGTACCCTCCGCTCCATCTATGACCACCTTGTGAATTGGGATCAGAACATCCGGGTTCGGTAGGGCTGCCAAGTCCAGGTAGATGAAGTCCCGGAGATTTGGGGAGAGCCAGTTTTGGGAAGGGGAAGTCCCGGAGATTTGGGGAGAGCCAGTTTTGGGAAGGGGAAGTCCCGGAGATTTGGGGAGAGCCAGTTTTGGGAAGGGGAAGTCCCGGAGATTTGGGGAGAGCCAGTTTTGGGAAGGGGAAGTCCCGGAGATTTGGGGAGAGCCAGTTTTGGGAAGGGGAAGTCCCGGAGATTTGGGGAGAGCCAGATTTGGGAAGGGGAAGTCCCGGAGATTTGGGGAGAGCCAGTTTTGGGAAGGGGAAGTCCCGGAGATTTGGGGAGAGCCAATTTTGGGAAGGGGAAGTCCCGGAGATTTGGGGAGGGCCAGTTTTGGGAAGGGGAAGGCCCTCCGCAGGGTATAATGCCATAGAGTCCGCCCTCCAAAGCAGCCATTTTCACCCAGAGATCTGATCTCTGTAGTCATAGACTCAAAGAATCATAGAGTTGGAAGGGGCCATATGGGCCATCGAGTCCAACCCCCTGCTCAATGCAGGATCAGGCTAGAGCATCCCTGACGAGTGTTCATCCAGCCGCTGCTTAAAGACTGCCCGTGAGGGGGAGCTCACCACCTCCCTAGGCAGCCGATTCCACTACTCTTACTGTTCCCTAATATCCAGCCGGTACCTTTCTGCCCATAATTTAAACCAATTATTCCGAGTCCTCTCCTCTGCTGACAACAGGATCAGCTCCCTGCTAGTTTGATGTAGAGGTTAGGAGTGCGGACTCTAATCCGGGAGAACCTGTTTTGATTCCCCGCTCCTCCACCTGCAGCTGCTAGTGTGACGCTGGGTCAGTTACAAGTTCTCTCAGAGCTGTTCTCTCAGGAGCAGTCCTCGAAAGAGTTCTCTCAGCCCCGCCTACCTCACAGGCAATGTTCCCTCTAAGCTGCGGAGTCTTGTGAGCAAAAATTCTACTTTGTGAGCTGCTGGCATTAAAGTTGTGAGCAAGCAGTTTGGCTACTGCATAAATTAGTTTGCTCTGGAGCCATCCTTCCTGAGCTGAGACAAAAATCGGTGAGCTGGAGGCTAAAAAAACTGTGAGCTAGCTCACACTAATTCAGCTTAGAGGGAACACTGCTCACAGGATATCTATTGTAGGGAGGGTAAGGGAAAGGAAACTGTAAGCCGCTCTGAGACTTCTTCGGGTAGTGAAGGGCGGGGTATAAATCCAATCTCCTCCTCTAAGTGAAAGCCTTTCAAATACTGAAAGAGAGCCATCAAGTCTCCCCACAACCTCCTCTTCTCCACACTAACCAATTGGAATTCTGGAAGATCATCAGTCCCCACCTGGAGATTGGCTACCTTAGTATTCTGTAGGTGCTTCCACCCTCAGGGAGTGGTCTTGGGATGCCAATAGATTTTTCTGGCTGGAGAGGAGTAGATGACTGCCTCCATCCTTCAGCCTCCGTCTCTATTTTATTTAGTATATTTTACCTCACCCCCTACCCGAGGGGGGTACAGTGGCTTCCATGGTTCTCTGCTCCTCTGTTTAACCCTCACAAGCAAACCCATGAGGTGGGTTAGGCTCAGAGGGAATGAGTAGCTTGAGGTAAGAGGAGACAGATGGAGCATCATGGCGGAGGTCTCAGTTAATTCCTCTCAGCATTCCACAGTTAAGGATACATCTGCCCGTCTGTCTCCAATTTTGACATATTTATTTCCTTCACTATGTTTTCCCCTGGAATTTAACTCAAACAAATGGTAACCATACCAATTAAGCTTGTTATTCCTTTTTGGTCCTTGAATAAGAACATAAGAACATAAGAGAAGCCAATGTTGGATCAGGCCAATGGCCCATCCAGTCCAACACTCTGTCACACAGTGGCCAAAAATACCAGGTGCCATCAGGAGGTCCACCAGTGGGGCCAGGACACTAGAAGCCCTCCCACTGTTGACCCCCCCCAAGCATCAAGAATACAGAGCATCACGTGCCCCAGCCTGAGAGTTCCTGTCTATAATCTATTAAACATCTTCATTATGCAGTAGACTAATTTACTGCCCACCCTCTACCTATATGTATGGACTGGTAATCTCCACTTCCTTGTATCTGAAGAAGTGTGCGTGCACACAAAACTTTGTTCTGCTGCTTCAGACCAACACGGCTACCCACCTGAATCAATGTGACCCCGTAAGCTTCAAGGCAAGGGGATTCCAGACTGGGTCTCTCAGACCCTAGTCTGGGACTGCAACTACCACACCACACTGGCTCTCATAAGAACCTAAGAAAAGCCATGTTGGATCAGGCCAATGGCCCATCCAGTCCAACCCTCTGAGTCACACAGTGGCCACAACCCAGGTTCCATCAGGAGGCCCCCCAGAAGGGCCAGAACTCCAGAACCCATGAACACATGAAGCTGCCTTCTCCTGAATCAGACCCTTGGTCCATCAAAGTCAGTACTGTCTACTCAGACTGGCAGCAGCTCTCCAGGGTCTCAGGCAGAGGTCTTTCACATCACCTACTGCCACATCCTTTAGCTAGCGATGCCAGGAATTGAACCTGGGACCTTCTGCATGCCAAGCAGAGGCTCTGTCACTGAGCCACGGCTCCTCCCACTGTTGCCCCCATGCACCAAGAATATAGAGTAATCACTGCTCCAGACAGAGTGTTCCCATCTACACCTTGTGGCTAATAGCCACTGATGGACCTCTGCTCCATATGTTTATCCAATCCTTTCTTGAAGCTTTCTGTGCTTGCAGCTGTCACCACTTCCTGCTGTAATGAATTCCACGTGTTTACTCACTGTTTTGGTGAAGAAGTGGGGATTTAAGTGTGGTTCTACTGTATGACATTAAAAATGGGCCTCAGAAGGCTAGAAGCTGGCAAGGAGACTGACCCATGGGCTAATTTTTGAGCCATGGGGGGATTCCTGTACTTTCACTTTGGGATTTGTAAGATCTTTGCACATACTTGGACAATATTTTTTAAATAATATTTTAACGTTCTACTTCTGCTACAAGCACTGTGGGCTCCTAGTGTGATTACATCTGTACTCCTCACGGAGATGCAATACTGTAGAGGTACAGGGGAACCTAAATTCTGGCAGTGACAGCCAGACACTTTACTCTATGGGCCAATACACATAGCATTTAGGGATGGGCACAAACTGGCTCACTAACTAAAGTTTGTCACAAATTTTGGCTGATTCGTGGTTCACAAAGTAATGTTCGCAAACTGAAGAACCACCATGAACTTTCACGAATTTTGATGCTGTTGTGGCAGTTCGTGAAGAGCAGAAAGCAGGGGTTTAAATTAACCCTCTGCTTTCTGCTCCTCACAAAAACAGCTGTTTGATTTAAATGGCTTGGAACCATTTAAACTACTGCTTTCTCCTCCCCATGCAAAGCAGCAGGGGGCAGAAAGCAGGGATTATGAACCCGCGTGAATTCATTCAGTTTGCGAACCAACCTCCTGGTTCATACAGGTTTGTGGTTCGATTCATGGTTCAGCCATGAACCATGAACCGAACCACAAAAATGTGGTTCATGCCCATCCCTAAAAGCACTTCCCTGCTTGCTCTACTGCCATGTGACTGCCACAGGTGGCCAGAGGGTAGTATTGTGGCTCCCTGCTCAGCAGAAGCAGGTGACAGAAGGAGCCAATGGGGAAAGGAGGAAGGTAAGGAACAAGTCTGTGGGTTTAGGCCTTCTAAATCATCGCCATTCCATCTTATCTTTTTAAAATTTAGTTTGATTCATAATCTAGTCAGAAAATTATTAATGAGTGCTTAAAAAAATTAGTTTCAGAGGGAAGCTATGCTGGTCTTCAGTAGATGAGCTAGATTCGAGTCCAGTAACCCTTACAGACCAACAACATTTTTAGGGTATGAACTTTCGAGAGACAAAGCTCCCTTTGTCAGATGAGAGCAGGAATGTAGGATATTTGTATCGGATGAAGGGGGCTTTTGACTCCCAAAAGTTCATACCCTGAAAAGCTTGTTTGCCTCCAAGGCATGACTGGACTGAAAACTAGCTCTAAAAAAAAAAAAAGTATTTTCCCCCCAAGAGTTTTCTCTTAGCTTACACTGCTGGCACAAGTTCGGTGATTCTAGAAGTTGCTGAAATGGACATTTTATCGGAAAGGCTAAAAAACCATGACAACCGAGAGCTGGAAGCATTATGGAAACCATTTTATATGTGGCCCCAAACAAGCAACTAGAGAGATAGATTTTTGAATGTATACATCATAATGATAATCAGAAAATATCTGTTAAACAATGGAATGATGTATGCTTTTTTTTTTTGGACTCGATCTAAGCGGTTTAAATTGCTAGCTGATTCTCTGTGCTCTACTGTTTCCTGGATGTCATCACCCATACCTTGGCCCATCCCTACCTTACCCTTTCTTGTGGAAATTAATAGAAAATCTTAAATACAAAAAAAAAAATGGGTGATTGAGGCACAATAAAAAATACCCCATGGTATGTTGTCCTGTGGGCAGTACCCACGCTGGCCATGGCAGATAGCTGCTTGTAAAATCCAACACATGCATGGATATCTATATCTATCAATCACCCAAAAATGTGGCAAGAAGAGAGACTTTAAGATCCCGATTTGGGATACAAAGAGAGAGGAAATACTTAGATTTGGGGGGGTGGGGAGAATTCTAATTCTCTGTTCTACAAACAGCATGATAAAAAGCAGAGACATCACCTTGCCAACAAAAGTCTGCATGGTCAAAGCAATGGTATTCCCCGTAGTAATGTATGGCTGCGAGAGTTGGACTATAAGGAAGGCCGAGCGCCGAAGAATAGATTCTTTTGAACTATGGTGCTGGAGAAGACTCTTGAGAGTCCCTTGGACTGCAAGGAGATCAAATCAGTCAATCCTAAAAGAAATCAACCCTGACTGTTCCCTGGAAGGCCAGATCCTGAAGCTGAAGCTCAAATACTTTGGCCACCCAATGAGAAGGGAGCCCTCACTGGAGAAGACCCTGAGGCTGGGGAAGATTGAAGGTCAAAGAAGAAGGAGACGGCAAAGGATGAGATGGTTAGACAGTGTCATCGATGCAACGGACATGAAATTGAGCAAACATCAGCGGACAGCGGAAGACAGGAGGGCCTGGAGTAATCTGGTCCATGGGGTTGCGAAGAGTCGGACTCGACTGTGTGACTGAACAACAACAACAACAATTCTAGTTCTCTGTTCTACAAAGTTATTGGTATGGATAGCAGAGACAATAATATGAGCCAGGGTTGGGAAACTCCTGGAGATTTGTGGGTGGAGCCTGGGGAGGGCGGGGTTTCGGGAGGGGAGGGAGCTCAGCAGGGATGCGATGCCATAGAGCCCGCCCTCCAAGGCAGCCATTTTCTCCAGGGGAACTGATCTCTGTCATGTGGAAATCAGTTGTAATTCTGAGAGATCTCCAGGTTCCCCCTGGAGGCTGGCAACCCTAACATGAGACCCCTCCCACAACAGACAAGGAGTGGACACTACCCCTATTGTTGTGGTTCAGTCGCACAGTCGAGTCCGACTCTTCGTGACCCCACGGATCAGATCACGCCAGGCCCTCCCATCTTCCGCTGTCCTCTGAAGTTTGCTCAATTTCATGTTTGTTGCATCGATGACACTGTCTAACCATCTCATCCTTTTCCGCCCCCTTCTTCTTTGACCTTCAGTCTTTCCCAGCATCAGGGTCTTCTCCAGTGAGGGCTCCCTTCTCATTTGGTGGCCAAAGTATTTGAGCTTCAGCTTCAATCTCTGGCCTTCCAGGGAACAGTCAGGGTTGATTTCCTTTAGGACTGACTGATTCGATCTCCTTGCAGTCCAAGGGACTCTCAAGAGCCTTCTCCAGCACCACAGTTCAAAAGAATCGATTCCCCTCTCCCACCATTCCATCCTACCGTTCAGCCGAGTAACTTTGTTCATTCTATTCACACCACACCTTTCCTTTTGCCTCAGTTCTGGAGTCTTTATCTCAGAGGAGTTAAACTCATTTGTTACGAGGGCCGGCTCTGACATAAATGTCACATCGCTGGGCCATGCCATGAGTGCCATAAAACATAATGAGCTCCCAGAAGAGATCTCTTCCCTGAAGACATCAGGAACAGCCTTTGCCAGCTGCACAAGGGCTTGATCTAGGGGCTGACGGCTAGGATGGAATACTGAAGGTTGGCCGCCATCAGTTAATCATCGAATAACTTAGTAGTATCATTAAAGTTAGTATCTTTTAATGTTGGGATGTTTTATATGGTTTTAAGTAAAGGTAAAGATTTCCCTTGCTCGAAAGCTAGTCGAATCCAACTCTAGGGATGCGGTGCTGATCTCCGTTTCCAAACCGAGGAGCCAGCGCTGTCCGAAGACGTTTCCGTGGTCATGTGGCCGGCATGACTAGACGCCGAGGCGCAGGGAACGCTGTTACCTCCCTGCCGAAGTGGTACCTATTTATCTACTTGCAATTTCTTGCTTTCGAACTGCTCGGTTGTCAGGAGCTGGGGCCGGAGACGGGAGCTCACTCTCGGGTCTCGAACTGCCGAACTACAGACTTTCCGGTCTGCAGCTCAGCATCTTAACCACTCCAGCCACCGCATTATTTAAACTGCCTACTTGTGTGTTTTTATTCTTTTATGTAAGCCGCCCCGAGCCGGCCTCGGCGGGGAGGGCGGGGTATAAATCTGATAATAAATAAATAAATAAAGTAACGCCAGGCACCGGAGATAGAAACTGTATAAAGGACAGTAGCTGGTAAGTTCCAAGTTGGTGTATCCTCACTGCAAGGCTCCGCGGGCTGGGAACGGGGTGCAGAGGAAAACCCACGCAGGCGGACCGGAGAGGCAGCAGTGCAGCACTGGGCAGATGCCCCCACGATGCTTGACTGCCGCAGAAGAGGCTGTTCTGGCGTGCTGAACCTACAATGGAGTGGGTGCACCCAATGTTCCCTCTAAGCTGAGTTAGTGTGAGCTAGCTCACAGTATTTTAGCCTCCAGCTCACATATTTTCGTCTCAGCTCAGGAAGGGACGGCTCCAGAGCAAACTAATTTATGCAGCAGCCAAATCGCTCGCTCACAACTTTAATGCCAGCAGCTCACAAAGGAGAATTTTTGCTCACAGTACTCCACAGCTTAGAGGGAACATTGGTTGCACCTACGCCCCCAGCACTCTGTCCCTTGGATCAGTTGCTCACGGGCTGCGGAAGAAGAAGAAGAAGAAGAAGAAGAAGAAGAAGAAGAAGAAGAAGAAGAAGAAGAAGAAGAAGAAGAAGAAGAGGAGGAGGAGGAGGAGGAGGAGGAGGAGCGAGGAGGAGGAGGAGGAGGAGGAGGAGGAGGAGGAGGAGGAGGAGGAGGAGGAGGAGATTGGATTTATACCCCGCCCTTCACTGCCCAAAGGTGTCCCAGAGCGGCTGACAAACTCCTTTCCCTTCCCCTCCCCACAACAGACATCCCGTGAGGTAGGTGGGGCTGAGAGAACTTCTGACAGAAACTGTCCTTGAGAGAACAGCTGTGCCAGAGCTTGTGACTGACCCAAGGTCACATCAGCAGGTGCAAGTGGAGGAGGGGGGAATCAAACCCGGTTCTCCCAGATAAGTGTCCGCGCACTTAACCACTACACCAAACTGGCTCTCAGTTCCAGCCCCCGGGCCTTGTGTTTGACACCTCTGCTTTATCTAGTCTAGGGAGACTTCCTCCAACTTAAGCAGTTCTCCTGTTGGAGGAAAGCTACTTAGAGGATGGTTGGATACACCCCAGTCCTGAGGACAACTATGTCCTGACAAAAAAATTCTCCTTTGAAGATGAACAGGAACTGTAGCCCAGACTGCGGTTCTCTGCTGTAGCAGTTAAGCCAACTCCTAAAACCGAGGAGCACCAGGATTTATCAAGCCACACTATCCTGACCTGGGTGGCCCAGATTAGCCCGATATTGTTGGATCTCAGAAGCAAAGAAGGGTCAGCCTGGTCAGTACTCAGATGGGAGACCACCAAGGAAGTCCAGGGCTGCTACGCAGAGGCAGGCGATGGGAGAACCACCTCTGAACATCTCTTGCCTCCAAAAGCTGTGACTTGAGGGCATTTCCCACCCACCATCAAGGCAACACTGTATTTTAACTAACAGGTCAACCCACGTATAGGATAGGGGCTCTAATCTGAAGAGCCGAAGTCCTGAGGCTGTGAGGAGAAAAGATTCCAGTGTGTAGAAGAAGAAGAGAAGAGACTGGATTTATACCCTGCCCTTCACTCAGAGCAGCCTGCAATCTCCTTTCCCTTCCCCTCCCCACAACAGACGCCCTGTGAGGTAGGCGGGGGTGAGAGAGCTCTGAGAGAACTGCTCTTGAGAGAACAGCTCTGACAGAACTGTGGCTTGCCCAAGGTCATCCAGCAGCTGCAAGCGGAGGCGTGGGGAATCAAGCCCAGTTCTCCCAGATTAGAGTCTGCGCACTTAACCACTACACTAGACTGGCTCTCACACCAAAGTGGCAGAAACGGAACATGACGTTTTCAAGGCCTTGTTTCTTTAGCCCTCCTCTTGTGCCAGGGGGTCTGCTCATGTGAGGAGTATTTTGTGTGCCCCAGGAGGACTTAAGCACTACAGGTACATCAGCGGCTGCGATTCAGAAGACATATATGAAGCTGCTTTGCGCTGAATCCCCGCCATATGTGATACTTCTCATGTGAATGGTCCATTCAACATGAGAGAAAATATGGCCGCGATGAGCACCGAAAGGGTAATGCATGAACTGACCCTATAGTCTCTCATGTGCAAACTCTGTTCTCTGGGGGAAAAAAGAGGGCTTTCAACTCAAGACGCTTTAACGTATGGCCAGATCTCTTACCGACCACGACATCGTGATATTCGTCCTCGGAATTCGCAGTCGCGTGGCAAGACGAAAAGCTGAAGAGGAGACAGACGGTAATACCCGGGAGCACGGCCCCTTTCATTTCGCTTCTTTCTCCTGCGAAAGCAAAACAAAAAATGAACAAGATGCATTTGAAAATGAAATAGGTTCCAAAATGCCCTTCCTTGTTTGAATGGCCTCGGGCAAACATCCCGATCTGTTATTAACCTAAATTCTCTGACAGGCAAAAGGGTTGCCAACTCTGGGTTTGGAAAGACCTGGAGATTTGAGGGCGGAGCTTGGGACAGTAAGGGTCTAGGGAGGGGAGGGTCCTCGGTTAGGTATAACGCCATCAGGTGCCCCCCTTCCAAGACAGCCATTGTCTCCTGGAGAAGTGGAATATATATTTTTCCAATTAATAAATAATACATAAATTATGTACATAGTCTGGAGATTAGTTGCAATTCCAGGAAATCTCCACCCACCTCCCAGGGACTGGCAATCCCAGAAATCAAAGATACCAAGAACTTCACCCACTGGAAAAAAAAATGCTCCCTGATTTCTCCTTTGGATCGTTGGAGTAACGACGACTTCACAGAAGCGTGTTACTCACCATGTTTGCACAAGAGAAACAAGACATGGGAATAAGCGCCTCCACTGTAATCTTGTGAACCAGTTTAAGAACTTTTGCTCTTTGGCAGGTGCCAAGGGAGACCACCAAGCTCTGGGTTGGGAAATACCTGGAGGTGTTGGAGGCGGGGCTTGAGGAGGGTGGGGTTTGACGAGCGGAGAGACATCAGGAGGATATAAATGCCACAGATTGACAGGTCTGCCTGGCCATTATCTGGGGATTGGGAGGTTAGGGTTGCCAGATCCAGGGTAGGAAACTCCTGGGAATTTGGGGATGAAGCTTGTGGACATCAGTGGGGTACGATGCTGTAGAGTCCACCATCCAAAGCATCCATTTTCTCCAGAGGAACTGATCTCTGTCACCTAGAGATCAGTTGTAGTTCTAGGGAGACCTCCAGGTGGCACCTTGAAAGGACCTTGGTTAAGTATAACACCATGAAGTCCACCTTCCAAGATAGCCATTTTCTCCTGGAGAAGCAGAATAAATGTTTTAAATTAATAAATAATAAACAAGCGATGTCTAAAGAAGAAGGGGACGGCAAAGGATGGGATGGTCAGACAGTGTTATCGATGCAACGGACATGAAATTGAGCAAACTCCGGAGCATGACGGAAGACACGAGGGCCTGGCGTGATGTGGTCCAGGGGATGGTGAAGAGTCGGACTCGACTGTGCGACTGGACGACAAACAACAAAAGCAAAGGATTTGGCAGCTCTGGCTCTGGAATTCAAGATTTCCATTGTTGCTGAATAAAATGCTCTGATCAAATCAGCATGTCAGTTTAAATTACATGGGTATCTCAGGGGAAGATGTATAAGATTCTGTCGTGCTAGTAACGTCGTGGATGAAAATTTCAAGATGAACTTCAGTTCTACAACCATGACGGAAGACAGGAGGGCCTGGCGTGATGTGGTCCATGGGGTCACAGAGAGTTGGACTCGACTGTGCGACTGAACAACAACAATGCTCCCTTTAAATGCTGTTTTTCTAGCGCTTCTTAAGAGTTCAGGGAAGGCATGCTGGCCACCAGCCGCCCCTCTCCCTCCCCTCCTGTGAGATTTAAGGGGACTGCTGATTAGTGGGCCCTTTAAATCTTGGAGGAGGGGAGGGGAGAGGGGCACCTGCAAGATTTAAAGCACCCACCAGCTGATCGGCAGGCCACGAGCTTCCGCCAATCAGCTGGAGGGGGGAGGAGGGGGAAGGGCAGCAGCTGTTGTGGGGCATGCCTCACATTTGAGGGCGGGCCAAAAGCCCCTGATCTGAGGAGGACGGCAGAGCCCCAAATGCCCCCCTGATCTGAGGAGGAGCGGCGGAGCCCCAAAATGCCCCCCTGATCTGAGGAGGAGCGGGACTTCAGAGTCCACCTGCCAAAGCTGCTAGTTTCTTCAGGGGGAACTGATCTCCTGTTGTGTGGAAATCAGTTGTGATATCTGGAAAGCTCCAGGCTGCACCTGGAGGCTGGCAACCCCATCCACACCATAAGGGAACAGAAGCAGCTTTTGGACTCTCGCTGGCGAGGAGAGGAAAGCAGGGTTATATATTCCCAGGGAGTACCCCCTCCAAAAAAAAATAAGGTTCCGGAATGGCACCTATATCAGAGTTCTGATCTCCAGAGAACCGACTGAATGTCGATTCTGCATTGGAAATGTTGCATCATCCTTAAGAGACACAAGAAGATACAAATAAAGTAGAATCTGAATTGCTTACTTTAGAAATAGATGCCTGCAGTTATTATCCAATTACTAATTCATGAGCTTTTTCATAATCTTCTGCTTAATGAACCTCATTTTACTGGAACTGTTTTTTAGAATGCTGGTAATTACCACTTTTGCTGCAGTGGTTAGGAGTGAGGACTTTACTCTGGGAGAACCAGGTTTGACTCCCCACACCTCCTTATGCAGCTGCTGGTGTGACCTTGGGTCAGTTACAAGTTCTTTCAGAGCTGTTCTTGCACGAGCAGTTCTCGAAAGAACTCTCTCAGCCCCACCTACCTCACAGGGTGTCTGCTGTGGGGAGGGGAAGGGAAAGGAGTTTGTAAGCCGCTCTGAGACTCCTTCGGGTAGTGAAGGGTGGGGTATAAATCCAATCTTTTCTTCTACTTAGTTAATGAATTTAAGAATGGTCAAATCTTGATGGCAGATCATCTGATCTGACGGCCACAGTTATTGCAGGAGAAGGCTCTCCCGAGGAGAAAAGCCAACCCTTGAATCAGTAACGGCTCTCCCAAAAAATCAGAACGAAAGGGGAAACAACATGGGGAAGGGGTTTCATGGCAGTCCTGAAATCAGAAGTCATTAAAGAACTGAGATGTCAGGAGAAATAATTTTAGGAAGAGAGAGAGAAAGCTTAAGAACGGCTTAAAATAAGAAGCAGGAAGCCAGATTAGAACTAAACAATGAAACCGGTGTCGTAATGAAACTAACCAGCTGCTTTGGTTCAAGATAAGCGGAAGCCAGGATATGGAACAGGGGGGAAGGCCACAATTAGGTTTGTCAGACCTCCAGGTAGTGGCCGGTGATTTGCCCAGATTACAACTGACCTCCAGGCTACAGAGCTGAGTTCCCCTGGACCAAATGTTTGCTTCAGAAGGTGGAAGCTACGGTATTATACACAGCTGAGGTCCCTCCCCTACCCCTGCCCCCCAAATCTCCAGGAACTTCCCAACCCATCGCTGCCAACCCGAGAGAGAGGGATACAATGAGGAAAAGATTAAGTATCAACTGGAGTTTAACGTTCAAGCTGCCCATCACATTGTTGTTTATCCTTCCTCCAGGGAACTCAGTATGGTGGATGTGGCTTGTTTGTGAAAAAATTAGGCTGCGATCATACGCACGATTACACCCGACATAGGTGTGAATGCCGGGTGGATTTAAAGGGCGCGATCAGACAACAACATCTGGGAAGCGCCCCGCAGCCATCGGCAACCCGTTCTGCTCTGCCGCAGAAGTGGAGTTAAAAGACACCGGGGAAAACCTGGTAATAAACAGGTTGCGACGGGCCATGGATGGACTTTCCCATGTCTGATCACTCCAGCATGCTCTCATGGTGTCAGGATGAACATAAGAGCAAAGAGAAGCCAGTGTTGAATCAGGTCGATGGCCCATCTAGTCCAACACTCTGTCACACAGCGGCCAAAATATACCAGGTGCCATCAGGAGGTCCAGCAGTGGGGCCAGGACACCAGAAGCCCTCCCACTGCTGCCCCCTCCAGCAAGAATATAGAGCATCACTTGACCCAGACCGAGAGTTCCTATCTATAACTTGTGGCAAAGAGCCACTGATGGACTTCTGCTCCATATGTTTATTCAATTCCCTCTTGAAACTGTCCATACTTGTAGCTGCCACTACCTCCTGGGGCAGTGAATTCCATGTGTGAATCACTCTTTGGGTGAAGAAGGACTTCCTTTTAACCATTCTAACCCGACTGCTCAGCAACTTCATGGAGTGCCCACGAGTTCTTGTATTGTGAGAAAGGGAGAAAAGTACTTCTTTCTCAACCTGCTCAATTCCATTCATAATCTTATAAACCTCGATCATGTCACCCCTCAGCCGTCGTTTCTGATCGGGCCATCCCAACTCTGTGCCATTGTTCCCCCCCTTTTCAGTATGCGCATCATCACAAACTCCATAGGGAGCCCTCGGTGCAGAGGTGCAATTCATCAATCCCCCATTTAAGCACATGGAGAACAAACGGCACACAACCCCCCCCCCAATTCATCCACAGTTGCATCTGATCACACGCTGACGGACTGCGCCCGCAGCTTCCAAGGGAGGTGTGATCATGCAACTGTGGGTCAAATTCCTTCAGAGGAAATAGCCTCGCTCCCCCCCCCGTTTTTTTCTGGCGTGTGGGACCGCAACTTCAGTTTTGTCTGTATTCGTACACCTGCATTCTACTACCAGGCATTTTCATTTTCACTTCATTTAATTTATTCATTTGGTTCCCCCATCCCATCGACACGTAGGCTCAGAGTGGCTCACAATATGTACTAAAACTATAAAACAGTAAAAGCAATAAAACAGTTGGTGGCACAGTGAACAATAGCATCAAACCCCGTGACTCATATCAGGTGAATGTAGGTTCTCCGGTACCCAATAATATTATCTGTCAGCAGGCACTGGGAGAGGGGCTGCAAACAGGGGAGGCCTGAGTGGTTGAATGTCCGCTGCCTCTGTCAAAAGCCCGGCAGAACGGCTCCAGTCTACAGGCCCTGAGGAACTGTAGTATGTCCCGCAGGGCCCTGATCTCAGGTGGGAGCATGCTCCACCAGGTGGGGGCAAGGGCCAAAAAAAAAGGCCTTGCCCTGGTCGAGGCTGCAGTTACCCAGCTGGTTTAGTTGCCGAGTGAGTCATGTGGTGTAGTGGTTAAGGGTGCGGACTCCAATCTGGGAGAACTGGGTTTGATTCCCCACTCCTCCACTCGCAGCTGCTGGGTGACCTTGGGCAAGCCATAGTTCTTTCAGAGCTGTTCTGTCAAGGAGCAGTTCTTGAGAAAGAGCTCTCTCAGCCCCACCTACCTCACAGGGTGTCTGTTGTGGGTAGGGGAAGGGAAAGGACTTTACAACACTGCTCTGAGACACTGAGTGAAGGGGGGGTATAAATCCCTCCTCCTCCTCCTCGTCTTCTTCTTCTTCTGGTGGTCACATGTCTAGACTGTATTACTAACCTTAAACCCCTTTCTAGCCCGCAAGCTGAACTATCGACATATAACCATCGTCCCCTGTCTTCCGAAAGCAATGGAAAAGAGCAAGAGTCCAGCAGCACCTTAAAGACTAGCAAAATATATGCATAAGGTATGAGTTTTCCTGAATCACGGCTCGCCTCTTCCCATCTGAAAGCGAGATGTGGTTTCAAGATGTAGCTGAGTCAGTGCTGACTTCAGAGGAGATTTCCTGGGAACGAATATTCCTCAGAACGCAGTCGGGAGCCGAATGAGCCGAAACCAGCCACGGATGCAGCACTGTATTGTTAATGAGTATTTAACTTCAGATCTCATGTTAATTTTTTTTTTAAAGCTAAGTACTCCACGGGAGACTGCTGACTTTAACTGGCAGAGGGTAGCCGACTTATAGTTGACTTCATTATCTGCCCCAAAGCTTTAAATAGGTCGCTCATAAGGGCAAAGCATTTGCAACTGAAAATGTGGACAATGTTCAGAGTATTAACGGACTACTAAACGCTCTGCAAATTGTAGGCACGTTCAGTTGCAAACGCTACCTTCGTAAAGCTTCAGGGCAGATGATGAAGTCATCAACAGAATAAAACCCTGACTTGGAGGACCCAGGATGGCTTCAGATCCTGGAATCGAAGCAGGGTTAGTCCTGGTTAGGGATGCCAACCTCTAGGTGGGACCTGGGTATCACCTTGGAATTACAGCTCATCTACAGAGACCAGTTCCCCTGGAGAACAGGGATGCTTTGGAGGGGGGACTCTTAGGCATTGTATCCCACTGAGGTCCCTGCCCTCCCCAAGCTCCAACCCCAAATTTCCAGGAGTTTCCCAACCTGGATCTGGCAACCCTACCCCCCCATCCCCTGCTGGTGGCCTGGGGGGACCTGGCAACTTGTCAGTAGTTGGGTGAGAGATCATCAAGAAAGTCCAGCATCTCTACACGGAGGCAGGCAAAGGCAAACCAGTTCTGTTTTGTCTCTTGCCTTGGAAACCCTCTGGGGTTCCCATAAGTCATTGAACACACATGAATCCATGAAGCTGCCTTATACCGAATCAGACTCTTGATCCATCAAAGTCAGTATTGCCTACTCAGGTTGGCAGCAGCTCTCCAAGGTCTCAGGTAGAGGTCTTTCATAAGAACAGAAGAGAAGCCAAGGTTGGATCAGGCCAGAGGCCCATCCAGTCCAACACTCTGTCTCACAGTGGCCCAAAATACCAGGTGCCATCAGGAGGTCCAGCAGTGGGGCCAGGACACCAGAAGCCCTCCCACTGTTGCCCCCCCACCGCAAGCGCCAAGAATACAGAGCCTCACTTGCCCCAGACTGAGAGTTCCTATCTATGCCTTGTGGCTAATAGCCACTGATGGACTTCTGCTCCATATGCTTACCTAATTCCCTCTTGAAACTGTCCATGCTTGTAGCTGCCACCACCTCCTGTGGCAGTGAATTCCATGTGTGAATCACTCTTTGGGTGAAGAAGGACTTCCTTTTATCTGTTCTAACCCAACTGCTCAGCAATTTCATGGAGTGCCCACGATTTCTCCAAGCTAAAGAGCCCGAAGCGCTTTAACCTTTTTTCATAGGGAAAGTGTTTCACATCACTCACTGTGTGCTCAATTTATGTGGAAATGCTGGGGACTGAACCCGGGACCTTCCGCATGCCAAGCAGAGGCTCTACCACGGAGCCACGGCCCCTCTCTCCAAAAGTTGGCTGAGACGCGACGGCAAAGAGAAAAAGAAAAAAAGGGGATGAATACAACAGCAATTACCGGCAGACTGAATTTCTGGGAGAACCCGCCTCGTTCTCAGAAGGAACAAGTTTACTATTGTGAAAATTGCATAATGTTTTTTTATTCATTCAGAGGTGTGCTTTGTGGGAGAACGGGAGGGAGACGGCATTCCTGGAAAGTGGAATCATTAGTTGCACAATCGCCACATTGCACAAGCCGCTACAGAAAGGTCCTTTGATCATTTGCATCCTCACCTGCCTGATCTCGAATTCCGACTTCATTGCGCCGCTGGGAAGAGGAGAAGCGGAGAATGCCACAGCGGGCACCACAGATCAGGTCTCTCCGGATCTTCCTTCTGGTTTTGTGCAATGCCTAACGATTTAAACTAAAACAAGGGGAGACCCGCAGGAAACTTGCGGGGAGGGGGCATTTCCCCCACCTTTGCTTCCCTCTCCCCTCTTCTCTGTCAAAGTTCCCTCCTGTCTTTCTGCCACCCACCCCTTATCTGTCAGTCTTCCCTCACTCCCCCTTCTCCTCTCACCCCTTCTGTGTCAGCTTTTCTCCCTGCCCCCTTCTCTAGGAATCCCTCCTCACCCCCTTTCTCCTCTCACCCCTTGTATGTCTCAACCCTCTCTTACCCCAGCCCTTCCCAGGCAATGTCCTTATGGCAGGAGCCGAGAGACCGAGCCGTGGGTTCTCTGCCTGTGTAGGCTTATAGATGTACTGGATCTAAATTATTTCCCCTTATGATGCCCCTGATCAGTTCTCACTATACCGTATCTGACCAGGTCACTATAAAATGTTAGTCTCTTCGGGGTTTTTTTATGAATGTACAGAGGACAACTGCCCAGTATAATTCCTTCACCATAAAGTCAGGCACCAGCATTTGTAAAGGTCAAACAGCACACTTCTTTCCTTCTCAGCAAGCCCAACAGTGGGATGGGATGTATTTACATAGGATATATCGTATCCTTGTAGAATATAACTTTTTTACTTTGCCTTCACATAGGCTGTAGGCTTATCACTCTCAGTTTTACACAGATGTTCTTCAGCGCACTAAACACACTTATGATCCCACTCTCCAGTAACTGTTTTGTGACTGTCCTTTGGACTTTATCTGTCTGGTCCCTTTGAGTCTAACTGGGCATCTTTCCAGCTTTCCAGACTCCTCCAGACCTTTAGCTCTTTCTATAGCCACCTCTACAAGTTCTTTTGGAGCAATGTATCTGGTGTCTGTGACCACTGAGGTCTTATACAGTTCACTCTCTGTTCACTCTCCTCTTTCCTTTAGAGGGTACCAGTGTAGAGTTTATTTTAGCCCAGTTTTCCACTCGAAACTGATATCAGGCTGTTTCCACAGAGCTACAGAGGTTTTGTTCCACCTCAGAGCTATTCAGTTAGCTGACTGCCTTCTGCTAACTTTTCTTCCCACTTCTTCTCCCAACTGTCAGCTCCCAACTGGCAGTTGTCTACTGTTATCTATCACTCTCTGAGAATTCCTAGCCAAATGGCCCCCTTCCTTCTCAGTCATGTGACTCAGCAGCTTCTGTGTTTACCTGCTGCTGTCC
This sequence comes from Gekko gecko, assembly GCA_029375565.1. Taxonomy (NCBI): domain Eukaryota; kingdom Metazoa; phylum Chordata; class Lepidosauria; order Squamata; family Gekkonidae; genus Gekko; species Gekko gecko. The sequence goes on along the minus strand of JAPDNY010000003.1, from coordinate 12,776,249 downwards.
ACAAACCTGTAATTCCATCACAGTCCTCTTTCTCCCACCCCTTCTCAGTCTGCCCCCTTTCTCCCCTATTTCTCCCCCCTCCAATCTCCCCCTTTTCTGCCTCCCTTTCTGCGGCTTCCTCATTTTCCCAACAGTAGGGAGGCCGCTGGCCTGGGAGGGATCTGGCGGCGGCATCCCCTGCCCCATGGCTTCAGTGCCATCTTGCTGGCTGTGGGGAAGTTGGCTACTGAGCGAAGCTCCAAGTCTGGCTTGGGGGACCGTAAGTCCAGACTGCACAAGTGCTGACAACTTGGGTTTTTTTTTTAATTTGGGGGGGTAACCCCCCTGTGTATTTTTAAAAACTTTTTGCATTTTTCTGCAACTCTGGAGAGTACCCCAAGTGTGCAGAAAAACCTCTTTACCCTCCACATCCCCCAGATCTGTGGAAATAAGTATCCACATGCAGAGGGACCCTTGGCTAATAGATATATAGATCTACATTCAGCCAATAATGCAGAAAACTGGGATTTAACAGCCATATACTTTGGTGAAGTCATGTTGTTGGGCAGAAGAAGAACGTACACCATGGTCCCATGGTCAACTGCTCTATTTACTGTCTCTTGGTGCAGACGTGGTACCGACGAAGCCACAGCTTGGAGCTCGTGCACGAGGAACCAATCTGTGATTTCTTATTTAGCACTAAGTATAGTGTATTGCTACATCGGGGCTTCCCTTCCAAAGCAGGATTAAAGCAACCGACAATTTCTTCGCAGCATGCAAGGGAATGAGAGAACTCGTAAATACAGGGCTTCTCTCTCTCTCTCTCTTTCTGTCATCAAGTTGAAATCGAGTTATAGGGTTCCCATAGGGTTTTCAAGGAAAGAGACATTCAGAGGTGGTTTGTCATTGCTTGCCCCTAAGCGACAACCCCAGACTTCCTCGTTGGTCTCCCCTCCAAGTACGAATCAGGATCGCCCCTGCTTAGATTCCGACATCCGACGAGACTGGCTTATCCTGGGCTATCCAGGTCAGGGCAGGGCTTATCTAGGTAGTGCCAGATAGCGGTATGAACAGAAAAGAGCAAAGATCCAGGAGCATCTTAAAGACTAACAAAATTTGTGGCCGGGGAGGAGCTTTCCTGAGTCACAGCTCACTTCTTCAGTGGTATGCGATTATACCTTACACAGTTAAATTATGGGGCAGAGAGAGATGGCCACGCAATCCCGATTATTCTTCTCTTTCTAGTATAACACTGAGAAAATTTAGAGAAGAAGAAGAGGAGGAGGAGGAGGAAGAGGAAGAAAAGGATGAAAAGGAAGAGGAGAAGCAGGAGGAGAAGGAGGAGGAGAAGCAGGAGAAGCAGGAGGAGAAGGAGGAGAAGGAGAAGGAGAAGAAGGAGAAGGAGAAGGAGGAGAAGGAGAAGGAGAAGGAGGAGGAGGAGGAGGAGGAGGAGAAGGAGAAGGAGAAGGAGAAGGAGAAGGAGAAGGAGAAGGAGAAGAAGAAGAAGGAGGAGAAGGAGAAGGAGGAGAAGGAGAAGGAGAAGGAGGAGAAGGAGAAGGAGAAGGAGGAGAAGGAGAAGGAGGAGAAGGAGAAGGAGGAGAAGGAGAAGGAGGAGAAGGAGAAGGAGAAGGAGAAGGAGAAGGAGAAGGAGAAGGAGAAGGAGAAGGAGAAGGAGAAGGAGAAGGAGAAGGAGAAGGAGAAGGAGAAGGAGAAGAATGGATTTACACCCTGCTCTCACTTGGAGTCTCAGAGAGGCTTACAATCTCCTTTCCCTTCCCCCTTACTATCTACTGTTATCCGACTTCCACGTCTTCATTTGCAAAAAAAACCCCACAGCGCAGATATTTTCTAAAGAATGATAAGTTCGTCTGCAGGCCTTAGTGACAACAAGCACAAACAATGTCCCTTCGGCCTCATGCTGCGTCACGCCTTAAGAATTTTCTTCTCCCTTTGCTTTGTTCAGGACACACGTCCACAGGGACCAGACTTTGAAAACCATTTCTCTTAATGTTGCCTGGTGGTTTGTTTGTTTGTTTTGTTTCTTAAGCGGGAGGAGAAGGGAAAGCAAAAGAAAAGCCCGCAGACCGATCGTGACCCAGCTCTGGACAACTGGGGCAAATGTCACTGTGTTATACTGGAGTCGTCGTCCCCCCCCCTTCCACTTCCTGTGCTGTTGCTCTGATAAGTCACTTTTGTGGCTAGCGCATAAAGGAAAGGGTACAGTAAAAGGAGAAACAGAGAAAAAAAAAGATAATGGATGAAATTACACGACCGCAGTCCAGTGTGACCACGAATGCCATTTAAGTTCTAGATTTTGTCAGAGTTCAATGTAAATAGCCAACGTGACTTCCCACCATAGAGAACAACGGAGGGAATAGGGGCAACCTGTTTAGGGGCCCATAGAATTGGACCCCCCTGGTCCAATGTTCTTGAAACTTGGTGGGTATCTTGGGGAGAGGCTCCACCACCTACTCTGTGAGTTTGGAGCCTCTCCCTCAAACCCCCTCCCCTCCAGCCCCCAGAATATACCCTATGTTTTCACCATTGACTTCAATGGCCCATAGGGTATAATGGAGCTGAAATTGACATTCGGCTGCCTGAAAGACTCTCAGGGACGCCGGCTGGGGGCGGGGCTCCTGAGCTCCCAGAGCTGCCCTCCGGTGCGCTCCCCCCCCAAAAGACCCCTGGTTTCCTCCTTGGAAATTAGGGTGATTTTCTGCATTGGTCTTCCCCTCCATTTTTTTTTTTAGCCAAACCCACGTTGAAACAGAAATCCCCCTCTCTACTGCATGCCGCTTTCGCTTTCTTTGATCATCGGATTTTATGGCAACCTCTCCACTGCATGCCGCTTTCGCTTTCTTTCATCATTGGGTTTTATGGTACCTTCTGCATTGATTTATGGCTGTTCAAGGGTGACTTCTCAGTCAGTACAGCATTGCCCTGGGGTATTTGAATGTTTGAGCTGCACCTTTGGTAAAACAACAGAGGGGAAAGCCAATGCAGAATCGGCCTGTGTTTCATCAAAATATTTTGTTTCGGGACCGGTCAAAATACTTCTGTTACACTGTGGAATGTGTTTTTTCCCCCCTCTGTATCTCTTTTTCTGTTGTTGTTGCCACCGAGCCACGGATGACTCGCGGTGACCCTCTAGGGTTTTCAAGGCAAGAGACTAACAGAAGTCGTTTGCGCTTTCCTGCCTCTGCGTGGTGACCCTTGACGTCCCTGGTGGTCTCCACCGAGGCCGACCCTGCTTAGCTTCACGAGAAATGACGAGCTTGGACTAGCCTGGGTTAGCCAAGTCGGGGCAGAGTTCTCTTAGCAGCAAAGATATTCCTACGAAGGATCTTTCTGTGCTGCAAGAATACCTCTTACACGAACAGCTTCTTTGCTCTCTCACCACAGTGTAAAGAATGCACTTTTCACCCACCAAGCAACCCCACCTCTTGTTTGATTCTAGAAAAGAAACATGGCCCCAGGTAAGAACATGTCGCGCTTATTTTTTGCCTTTTCCAGTTTTCCCCACTCTACGGTTGCCAACCTCCAGGTGGCACCTGGAGATCTCCCGTTATTACAACTGATCTCCAGACAATGCTGAAGAGCAGTTCCCCGGGAGAAAATGGCTGCTGGGAGGGTGGACTCTATGGCATTATACCCCCACTGAGGTCCTCCCCCAGGCTTCACCCCCAAATTTGCAAGTAGTCCCCAACTGAGAGTTGGCAACTCTCTATGCCCTGTTGTTGGCCCTCCAGAGGAACTGGTTGGCCGCTGTGTGAGACAGAATGCGGGACTAGATGGACCACTGGTCAGATCCAGCAGGGCTCTTCTTATATGCCTCAGTCTCTATGCCCTGTTGTTGGCTGTCCAGAGGAACTGGTTGGCCACAATGTAAGACAGGGTGCTAGACTAGATGGACTATTGAACTGATCCAGCAGGGCTCTTCTTATGTTCTTGTGAAGGCCTTGGCCTCCATGCCCTGTTGTTGGCCATCAAAAGGAACTGGTTGGCCACTGTGTGAGACAGGATGCTGGACTAGATGGACTATTGGTCCAATCCAGCAGGGCTCTTCTGATGTTCTTACAAAGGCCTTGTCCTCTATGCCCTGTTATTGGCTGTCAAGAGGAACTGGTTGGCCACTTTGTGAGAGAGGATGCTGGGCTAGATGGACTATTGGTCTGATCCAGCAGGGCTCATGTTCTTACAAAGGCCTTGGCCTCTATGCCCTGTTATTGGCCTCAAGAGGAACTGGTTGGCCACTTTGTGAGACAGGATGCTGGGCTAGATGGACAACTGGGCTCTGATCCAGCAGGGCTCTTCTTTATCTTCCTAGGACGGCCTCAGCCTCTCTGCCCTGCTCTTGACCCCCCAGAGGAACTGGTTGGCCCCTGTGTGAGACAGGAGGCTGGACTAGATGGACCATTGGTCTGCTCCAGCAGGGCTCTTCTCATGATCTAAGGAAGACTGCTCAACATCTAAGCTTCTATCCCAGAGGCACGGCGACTACCTGGCTGACCTCCGAATGCAAACTAAGAATCTGGCAGGAGGTCATTTATACTACACTTCCAGGCACCCTGTTGATGGAATTTGGGGATCAGTGCTAAGCAGAGTTGCACCGTTTGAAGTCACTGGGCATAGAAAGGTGAAAATCTGCCCTGGCTTGCACATCAGAGAAGGAATCGGTCCGGGCCAGAGAGCTGTGCATACCTGTCCATCTACCACTAGACCCATGGAAACAACAGACTGCAGCCGGTATCTTACAAAATTGCCTTCTCGCCACGGCAGGAGCAGGAGGGGCCTTGGCACTCTCTTGGAGAATAAAATCTAATATCCATCTGAGCTGTAATCATGGGACCACATCTAATGAATTTCTCTGGGCCTTCAGCATAAATCACTTTCTTTTGGGTTGGAGCTGGTGAGCGCAAGAAGTGCCCCCAAACAGATTACAAGCAACAGACCAAAAATACCCCAAATCAGTGGGGGGAATCCAGTGTTCCGTCTAAGCTGAGTTAGTGTGAGCCAGCTCACAGCTTTTTAGCCTCCGGCGCACGCATTTTTTGTCTCAGCTCAGGAAGGGATGGCTCCAGAGAAGACTGATTTATGCAGCAGCCAAGATCACTCGCTCACCACTTTAACGCCAGGAGCTCACAAAGTAGGATTTTTGCTCACAGGACTCCACAGCTTAGAGGGAGCATTGGAATCCTGCCTCTCTGTCCTACCACCCTCCTGGGCAAAAATCACTTATTTCTTGATCATTAAAGGATCATTAAATAATTAGATTATTGTGTTAAATTAAATTATTAAACTGTTGTTCTATGTTAAATGTTAAAATGTTTCTATCGCTTCTTGGCTCAGGTTTGAAGCCATCTTCTAACCTGAGGAGCCATCGTCCAAATGAAGAGGAAGAAGAAGAAGGAGGAGGAGGAGGAGAAGGAGAAGGAGAAGGAGAAGGAGAAGGAGAAGAGGAGGAGGAGGAGATTGGATTTATACCCCACCTTTCACTACCCAAGGGAGTCTCCCCACAACAGACCCCCTGGGAGGTAGGTGGGGTTGAGAGAGCTCTGACAGAAACTGCTCTTTTTCAAGAACAGCGGTGCCAGAACTATGGCTTTTCCAAGATCATCCAGCAGCTGCGAGTGGAGGCGTGGGGAATCAAACCCGGTTCTCCCAGGTTAGAGTCCACACACTTAACCCCGACACCAAAATGAAGCGGCTCTTCCGTTTGAAGGGCCACTTAAGTGAGGCTGGAAGAAGAACCCTTCTGGGACGGTGGCTGGATCCTGTCCAAATACTAGCCTTGTGCCCTTCCTCTCCTGGATGGCTGGATATTGTCAGATCTCAGAAGCTAAACAGGGTTGGCCCTGGTTAATAGTTGGATGGGAGGCCAGTAAGGAAATCCAGGGTCCCTGTGTATTAGGGCTGCCAGGTCCCTCTGGAGGGTGGCGGGTTGCCCGCTCTTAGGGCCCCCAACCTGCCAGCCTGGATCTGGCTGCCAGGGGGAACACCCCCCTCAAAGTAATGGAATCAGGCCAACGTGCCCGGTGCGATGACGTCACCCAGAGGTGACGTCATCGCGCCGGGCACGTCGTCGGGGACTGCAAAGTCACTCCTGAATGGCCATAAAACAGCCAGAAATCTAAGTACCATAAAAATGAGAAATCAGAAGAGAGAGAGAGAGAGAGGGGAAGGAAGGTAAGGAAGGAAGGAAGGAAGGAAGGAAGGAAGGAAGGAAGGAAGGAAGGAAGGAAGGAAGGAAGGAAGGAAGGAAGGAAGGAAGGAAGGAAGGAAGGAAGGAAGGAAGGAAGGAAGGAAGGAAGGAAGGAAGGAAGGAAGGAAGCGCAGGACAGCTTCTGATGAGTAGATTGTTGCTCTCAGGGGACCTTCCTTCCTTCCTTCCTTCCTTCCTTCCTTCCTTCCTTCCTTCCACTCATCATCAGATGATGAGGTTTAGGAAGCTGCCCTGCGCTGAAATAGTATCTGATGATGAGTCTAACATGATGAAAGATCATGTTAGACTCGTCATCAGATGTTGAAGTACCGTATCTGAAGAAACACAAGAATCTGAAGATTAGCAAGGAAACGGTTGGACTTTATTCATCTAGATAATAGCGTGCAGAACAGAAGGTGTATTAATGATGAAACTTCTGTAGAAAATGTCTGAGATGAAGTGTCAAATCATGACAAAAGGAGATACACTTAGAACGAGAAAGTCCAAAATGGTCTATAAATGTATTGTAAGGCGTATAAATGTAGCTCAGTGTAAAAAAAAGAAGGAGAATAAGTTTTGAATATCAATCCCGTCAGATTTTGGTATATTCAAGTTAAAGCAAGGACGTAGTGTTGATGAAATATGCAATACAGAACATGTATTAATGATGAAATTACTGTAGAGAATGTCTTGGAAACTCTAATGAAGGCGATGCTGGGGAGACATAAATGCTTTATTTCTGTGCTTAATTTATCCTGCAGAAATATAATTGCTTCATAATCCCTAACAGCCCAGACACACGCAGAGTACCACTACGCTATCATCCTTCTCACTGAGGTATTTTCACAAATAATGTTTGTTCTCCTCTTTATATGAACAGACATGGTCTAATGCAGGGTTCCCACCAGCATGTTTCCTGGGGCCCGTCAAGTGTTTTTAGAAAGCGGGCAAGATCCAAGTGGGGCGCTTGTCCAGCAGGTTTCTGTGATGGTTTCACATGGACAGCTTCAAGAGGGAATTAGATAAACATATGGAGCAGAAGTTCATCAGTGGCTATTAGCCACAGGGTATAGATGGGAACTCTCAGTCTGGGGCAGGTGATGCACTCTATTCTTGGTGCTGGAGGGGGCAGCAGTGGGAGGGCTTCTAGTGTCCTGGCCCCACTGCCGGACCTCCTGATGGCACCTGGTATATTTTGGCTACTGTGTGACACAGAGTGTTGGACTGGATGGGCCATTGGCCTGATCCAACATTGGCTTCTCTTATGTTCTTATGTATGTACTAATCTCTTTTGACTACAACACAGGTTCCATCATTACTACGCATTTGACATAACATATTTTTGCTACCTCTGCATATTCATCAGAACCTTTCATAGATAAGTAGTATAACACGGCGTAAAAGAAAGTCTAGACTTGACGGCCTTTCCCATCACCGCGTGCCTTTACATCATTATCTTAGCATATCCTGGTGGTAGCTCATTCCCTCCTCTTCTAGACATGCTGACAGTTGAATTTCCACTGCTCTACATAAAAAAAGCTTAAGGGGAAAACTTAAGGGACAAGATACGAGAGAGGCCCCACGTAACATGAGTCACTGCCCTGGAAATGGGTCGGGAACCTACTTAAAAACAAATGTAAAGACGGAAACTCTTCTTTCCTGAGTTTCTGTCTTTACATTGTTTTCCCAGTAGGTTGATGACCGCTTTCCCGAGCACTGACACATGCTGCGTGGGCCCCTCTCCCCTATCTTGCTTCCTTTGCAAATGTCATCATGTACTAAAGACGCCAGCACATCATGAACGTCATGGGCTGGTTTCTGGTACACGTCAAACTCCGTGGCAATCCGTCATTTGGATTTTGCCACAGAGGTAAGACTGGGAATGTCCAGCCACGTGAAAAATGTCCTATCTGGCAGCTACATAGAGGGTTCTCTGGAGATTTACTTTTTCTGGCGGTTTTAGTGAGATAGAAACACAGAGCTGGAAGGGTACCCCCAAGGGTCATCTAGTCCAATCCAATGAACGATGCAGGAAATTCACAGACACATCACTCCCCCAGTGACCTATGTCCAGAGGAAGGCAAAAACCCGCCAGGCTCCTTGGGCTGTTCTAGGAGGAAAATTCCTTCCTGACCCCAAATGTTGTAAGAATGCTCTCTGGTTTGTTCGACTTACGCCTCCCAATTTTGGATTTTATCTAGACCAGGGTGATTCTGGAATTCGACTCCCACATCTAGTTACGACGCTGAAGCCCAACACCAAACCCCTTTTCCAAAATCAAGCCATTTCAGACAGTTTTTGTGGCAATTCAAATCACCAGAGAACGGGGGGTTCTCATCGCCGGCTTTTGGAAGTCATAATCAATTCACATTATTAGTTCACATTCATTTCACATTATTAATTCACGTTCATTTGCAGTTCTCCTGGTGGCTCCCATCACCTTGAGATTTTTTATATTCTTAGTCCTACTACATTGTTCATTGGGTGCAGGGCTATTTTGGGGCAGGAACGGACAGGAACGGAGTTCCGGCTGGCTCCCGAGTCGGCCACGCCCAGCAGGAACTCATTAGCATAACAGGCCACACCCAATAGCAGAAACTCATTAGGATTGGCTACATTTGGGGTGTGTGGCCTAACATGCAAAGGAGTTCCTGCTACAAAAGAAAGCCCTGGGTTTTGACAACAAACAAGGAAAACAGAATAAGAAGCAAAAGGTGGGTGTGGCTGGGTGTGGCTGGGTGACCACAGTTCTGGTAACATGGGGGGGTGGCCTAATATCCTAATGAGTTTCTGCTGTTGGGTGTGGCCTATTATGCTAATGAGTTCCTGCTGGGCTTTTTCTACAAAAACAAGCTGGGTGTTTTCTAGTGTACGATTTCATGCCCACCCTCTTGACTCTTCCCCTTGCCCGCTGTCTCAGGGAGAAATTCAGACTACAGAGTAAACAAACATTCCCTTTTATTGGTTTGGCTCATTTGCTCCATTCATACCCCACCTTTTCCCGCACTACGGACCCAAAGTGGCTTACGTCATCCCTCCATTCTATCCTCACATCAACTCTTTATCAATGAAATTAATGAGCTGCAGGGTTAGACCAGACCAAAGGAAGCCCTTCTTCAACCAAAGAGTAATGAACAAGTGGAACTCACTGCCACAGGAAGTGGTGGTGGCAGGTACAAGCATAGACAGTTCTAGAGGGGATTGGATTAAAAATATGGAGCAGAGGTCCATCAGTGGCTGTCAGCCACAAGGTATAGATAGGAATACTCTGTCTGGGGCAGTGATGCTCTGTATTCTTGGTGTTTGGGGGGCAACGGTGGGAGGGCTTCTGGAGTTCTGGCCCCGCTGGGTGGACCTCCTGATGGCCCCCGGTTTTGGCCACTGTGTGACACAGAGCGTTGGACTGGATGGGACACTGGCCTAATCCAACAGGGCTTCTCTTATGCACTTATGTTCTTACCCCTGTGAAGTACAGGGTGCGACTGGCCCACAGCCGCCCAGAGAGCATTCCTAGCAGAGTGAGGATTCGAACCTGGGGCTACCACACCCTACTCGGACACTCTAACCACTGCACCATGCTGCCTTTCTGTTACAGCTCCAGAAAATATCCAGATCCCATTAATGACTCATCTGAAGGAAAGGCAGGATTTTTGTTTCAAAACCTACCCACAGAAGCCCCACAAGCAAAGAGGCTTGAAGCACAGACACAAATAGTCACATGTTTCTTTTCAGTCCTTACCAACAAGCTCTCGAAAATAGCCAGCTTTAGAATTGCCGACTCCAAGTTGGGAAGTTCCTGAAGACTGAGAGGAGATGGAGCTCGGACAGAGTAGGGTTTAAGGGAGGGAAGGGACATCGGTGCTGCGGGTGTGTGCATCTATATCTATATATCTATAGCCGGGACCACAGTGGCTCGGAGGTTAAGACGCTGAGCTGCAGACCGGAAGGTCAGTAGTTCAGCAGTTCGAGACCCGAGTGCCGCATGACGGAGTGAGCTCCCGTCTCTGGCCCCAGCTCCTGCCAACCCAGCACTTTGAAAGCAAGAAATTGCAAGTAGATAAATAGGTACTGCTCCAGTGGGAAAGTAACAGCGTTCCGTGCACCTCGGCATTTAGTCATGCTAGTCACATGACCACGGAAATGTCTTTGGACAGCACTGGCTCGTCGGCTTGGAAACAGAGATGAGCACCGCCCCCGAGAATCAGATTCGACTGGCTTTTGAGCAAAGGGAACCTATCTATATCTATGTCTCTCTGTCTATCTTGCTGCCAAGTCGCTGCTGACTTATGGCAACCCGGTAGGGGTACTTAAGGTGAGGGAACACTCTTTTTCTCTCTCTCAGCTCAAAAGCCCTTCCTATGGTTGTTTTTACCAACCTCCCCCCCCCCAGTAGGGCTGCTGGGTCCCCTCTGGCTACCTGTGAGGGACAGGGGGTAGGGTGGTCAGCTCCAGGTGGGGAAACTCCTGGAGATTTGGGGGGGCGCAGGGGGGCGGGACGTGGACCTGAGTGACGTACGATGCCACAGAGTCCACCCTCCAAACCATCCATTTTGCCCCAGGGGAGCTGAACTCTATAGCCTAGATTAGCCAGTTCCCACCTAGCCAATGGTGGGGGATTGTGGGGGAGGGTTGCCACCTCCAGGTGGGGATATTTGGAGATGGAGCCTGGTGTGGAGGCGAAAGGGACCTCAGTGGGGCACAAGGCCACAGAGTCCACCCTCCCCAGCTTCCATTTTCTTCAGGGGAAGGCATCTCTGTCGTCTAGATTAAGCAAGTCCCACCTAGCCAATGCTGGGGATGGGGGGTACGGTTGCCAGCTCCAGGTCAGGAAACTCCTGGAGATTTGGGGATGGAGCCTGATGTGGGGGGACCTCAGTGGGGCCACAATCAGTGTTCCCTCTAAGCTGAGTTAGTGTGGGCTAGCTCCCAGGTTTTTTTAGCCTCGGGCTCCCACCTTTTTGCCTTCGCTCGGGAAGGCTGCTCCAGAGCCAACTAGTGGATGCAGCGGCCAGATCGCCGGCTCACAACTTGAAGATCGCCGAGTAGGATTTTTGCTCGCAGGACGCCGCAGCGTAGAGGGAACCCTGGCCACAGCGCCCCTAGAGCAGTGTTCCCTCTAAGCCGAGTCAGGGCGAGCTAGCTCGCGGCTTTCTAGCCTCCGGCGCACACATTTTTGCCTCTCGGCTCAGGAAGGGAGGGCTCCCGAGCGGACTCGTGTACGCGCGGCGGCCAAACGACCGGCTCCCAACTTCAATGCCCGTAAGCTCACAAAGTAGGATTCTTGCTCACAAGACTGCACAACTGGCCCCCAGTCGACACCCCCTCCCCTCCAGCACGCCTTTTTTCCCTTCCAGGAGAACCGATCCCTGGGGACGAGCCGTCATTCCGGGGGATCTCCAGGTCCCGCCTGGAGGCTGGACGCCCCCACCCCACGGACTCCCCAACCCCCGCCCCAAGCAGCCGCGCTCCCCCCCGCGACCGTCCGGCTCCGAAACCGCCTCCTCCTCTCCTCCTCCGCCCGGGCGCCGCTCGTCCCCGTCCCCCCCAGTAAGAAACTCCCAATCACACAACGCCCCCCCCCCCAAAGAAGCGGCAGAAGCCGCGGACTCACCGCGCCGCTCTCTCCCTCCGCGGAAGCCTCCGGAGGCGCCCGGCTCTTTCCCACGTCGGGGGGCGGGCGGGCGGGCGGTGTGCGCGGCTGGGGTCGGGGGGCGGAGAGGTCAGCGCAACGGCTCCGGGGGCGCCCGGCTGCGAGGAGGAGAGGAGGAGGAGGAGAGGAGGAGGCTTCCTGCTCGGAGGCGCACAAGGGAACTCCCTGCTCGCTTCTCTCTCTCTCTCTCTCTCTCTCTCTCTCTCCCCGAGTCCCTTTTCCCTCCCGTGGGAAGCAGGAGGGGCGAAGGGCGTCTGGCGGCAGGGCTCCCTCCCTCCAAGCTGTGGGGCGTCCGCCGAGCCAAAACCCGACTTGGGGAGCTCCTGGCATTCGAAGGGGCGGGCTGGCGGTTTAGCTACTGGCTCAATTAAGTTTGCTGCGGGGGAAGGCTCAGCGGCAGTGCTCCCTCTAAGCCGAGTCAGGGTGAGCTAGCTCACCGTTTTTTTAGCCTCCAGCTCAGAGGTTTCTGTCTCGGCCCGGGAAGGCAAACTGGTTTACGCAGCGGCCGAATCGCTGGCTCACGACTTTAAAGCCGGTAAGCTCACCAAGTAGAAATGTTGCTCACAAAGACCCCCCCTGCAGCTTAGAGGGAACTTTGCCTGTGCGGTAGGCCGCAGGCAGGGCGGAGAGAGCTCTTTCGAGGACTGCTCCTGAGAGAACCGCTCGGAGAGAACTTGTGACTGGCCCGGCGTCACACCAGCAGCTGCATGTGGAGGAGTGGGGGAATCAGTTAGAGGGAGCATTGCTCAGCGGTGCCGGAAGCGCTGGCTGATCTCGGTGCCCCCCCCCTTTTCCACGCTGACCCAGAGAGGGTCGTTGGGATGACTGTCGCGACGGCTGACTTCGGCTCCGTGGTTTTACTTCTGAACACCTGCATTTTCCTTTTAAACAAAGCCTTATGACACAGCACCTGGCCAACAAAAAATAGAAGATAACCCCAAGGGTGCACCATGGTCAATTTGCACTCGTTTTATCAATTTATTATTATTATTTTTTACAAATCTTCATTCGTTGTTGTTTTTTTCTTTTCACCCTTTTCCCAAACTTTGTGGTGCCCCCTTTGGCCCTGGTGCCCTAAGGCAGGGGCTTAGTCTGCCTCATGGTTAATCCGCCACTGTGCTGGAGCCCTCCCTTCCTGAGCCAGGACAGGAAATGTGGGAGCCGGAGGCCGAAAAACTCCAAAAGGACCTTGCAGAGCTGGGAAACGTCCAGAGGAGGGCGACCGAGACGATGGGGGGGGTGGCCGGAGCACCTTCCTCCCAGGAAAGGCTGGAGGGTCTGCTGGGACTCTTCAGTTCAGAAAAGAGATGACTAAGGGGGTTGGGGGTGGACATGACAGAAGTTTATAACATTATGCACAGGGGTGGAGAGAGTTGATAGAGAGAACTTTTTCTCTCTACCCCAAAATGCTGGGACTCGAGGGCATCCAATGAAACTGGCGGGCAGTAGGTTCAGGACGGACAAAAGGAAATACTACTTGACACAGAGAGTGATGAAAATGTGGACTTCGCTGCCATCCAGTGAAGCTAACGGGCAGTAGGTTCAGGACGGACAAAAGGAAATACCGCTTGACACAGAGAGTGATTAAAATGTGGACTTCGCTGCCATCCAGTGAAGCTGATGGGCAGTAGGTTCAGGATGGACAAAAGGAGATACCGCTTGACACAGAGAGTGATTAAAATGTGGACTTCGCTGCCATCCAGTGAAGCTGATGGGCAGTAGGTTCAGGACAGACAGAAGGAAATACCGCTTGACACAGAGAGTGATTAAAATGTGGGATTCGCTGCCAACCAGTGAAGCTGATGGGCAGTAGGTTCAGGACAGACAAAAGGAGATACCGCTTGACACAGAGAGTGATTAAAATGTGGACTTCGCTGCCCTCCAGTGAAGCTAATGGGCAGTAGGTTCAGGACGGACAAAAGGAGATACCGCTTGACACAGAGAGCGATTAAACGGTGGACTTCGCTGCCATCCAGTGAAGCTGATGGGCAGTAGGTTCAGGACAGACAAAAGGAGATACCGCTTGACACAGAGAGCGATTAAAATGTGGACTTCGCTGCCAACCAGTGAAGCTGATGGGCAGTAGGTTCAGGACGGACAAAAGGAAATACCGCTTGACACAGAGAGTGATTAAAATGTGGACTTCGCTGCCAACCAGTGAAGCTGATGGGCAGTAGGTTCAGGACGGACAAAAGGAGATACCGCTTGACAGAGAGAGCGATTAAACGGTGGGATTAGCTGACAGAGGATACAGCGATGGTCACAGGAATAAACAGCTTTCAAAGGGGATTAGATACATTCATGGAGGAGAAGTCTATCAATGGCTATCAATGGCATCAGTGGCTCAGCCATGGTGAATGAGAGGAACCTCCACATTCAGAGGCACTAATCCTCTGAATCCCAGAGCCAGAAGGCAAGCTCAGGGGAAGGCCTCAGCCTCTATGCCCTGTTGTTGGCCCTCCAGTGTGTGAGACGGGATGCTGGACGAGATGGACATTTGGTCTGATCCAGCAGGGCTCTTCTTATGTTCTTAATTTGGAGTTCGTTACTAATTAGTGCCATTTTGATCAAAGAGAAAAACTGAAGAGAGGAAGGGCGGGAGAGAACATTCTGCAGAACATCCAGATTTCACTCTGTACATGGATAGAGGCAGGCCAGGTCTTCCCAGGCCTTCCTGGCTTCTCACTAGAGCGCCACCCTGTGGTGGATCACATAAAACAACTGCAAAGACTGACCTTACCAAAGGAGGGATAAAGGAGAAAACTATATAGCCATTTCACCAACACAACCTTCCTTAACAGCCAGGACAGAGTGAATGAATGAAATTGTAAAGGCAGCTCAGGAGAAGATGGAGATGTATGATACGCAGCCGCATTTTCATCAGTGAAACGTTTGAGATTCCATGCTGGACACTCTGTTTTGTGCTACTTACAGAAGCAAGTACAGTCCTGAGACTCCCAGCTTTCATTTGCATGTGCCTTTGTGGGGGAAACCAGTGATGGAGTAAACCAACATGTTGCTACTTTGGCTAAGCGGTGTGGAGGATCGGCCCCGAGCCCAGCAAAACTGGATTTATTTATTTATTGTATAGCCAGCAAAACCTGATATTCCGTTATGTATGTTTGTGCACGGGTGAGAAGTCTCGGAGGAGGGCTCATAAGAACATAAGAGAAGCCAGTGTTGGATCAGGCCAATGGCCCATCCAGTCCAACACTCTGTGTCACACGGTGGCCAAAAATACCAGGGGCCATCAGGAGGTCCACCGGTGGGGCCAGGACACCAGGAGCCATGGCAAAGAACAGGTCTCCCTAACCTAGAAAAGAGGCTCATGAAATTCTCCGCCGCTCAATTTCAACTCGTTGCAAACATCCGCATTTCCTAGTCCTATTACATTGCTTGCGTCGTCCTGTTGCTTTGCTCCGGTTTACACCGCATAATCTGCTCTGAGTCTCAGCAAATAAGGAGTAGTATATAGATAGCATAACTAAATAAATCTCCCCGCCAAATCTGATCTGTTAGCACGACACATTGACACAAATACGACATTTTGATCCCCTCACTTTGCTACCTGGGACAGGTCGAAATAAAATATGTACAGAAATAAACATTTAAATAAGGACTGCCGCCTATACCACTGAGTTTAGTTTGTAGAAACTGGGGTCCGACTGTGTGATTTTTGCATCATTTAACATGTCGTGTTAATGCTTCTGCTCCGCGTCCGTTCTGTGTTGACATTTTCCAGTTGGCTCAACAACCCGCATTCCATTGGATTGTTCACTGAATGTTCCTGTTGCCGTGAGAGACTCAGCGTGCCTGGGCATGGGAAGTGGGCACTACATCATTCTAAGTGTGTATAGGTGTTATCTCCCCGAATGGAATGCCTCTCTTTGTCTTAACTTGGGAGATGGCCTCTGACCCCTCCTTCTGTCTTTCCCTTTGACCCCTCCTTCTGTCTTTCACTTTGTCCCCTCCCCTCTTCACATGGCCTTCCATGAAGACAGATGTCTCCACAGGTCTGTCCTGTCGATACAGTGCTCTCATACTCCCACACACATGATGCCAGACAAGTTGGCCGTTTGTGGCAGGGAAAGCACCTTTTAGATTAGGCTTCTCTTTCTCTTCTTTTGACTGCAACCTGAATGTGAATGGGATCTACTTGAATCAATGTAAGTTTACCTTTTTTTTTTACAATATACTTCTTGGGAGATTTTGTTCACCGCACTCAGTATCACGCTTCTATGACTGGGCAAAAGCTCTGCTCTATTAACCAAATATCCCAATAGGAACAGCTATTTTTGGGCAGGAACGCACAGGAACGGAGTTCCAGCTGGATCCCGAGTTGGCCACGCCCAGCAGGAACTCATTAGCATAACAGACCACACCCAACAGCAGAAACTCATTAGGATTGGCTACATTTGGGGTGTGTGGCCTAACATGCAAAGGCGTTCCTGCTCCAAAAAGAGCCCTGGGTTTGGACAACGAACAAGGTAAACAGAATAAGAAGCAAAAGGTGGGTGTGGCTGGATGACCACACTGCTGGTAACATGGGGGTGTGGCCTAATATGCAAAAAAAGCCCTGCCAATAGTCCCGCCCTGTTGAGGGTATCGACTCACCCTGTGTAATCTGCCTCAAGTCCAAGTGAGAAAGCTGGACTGTCAATGATGTAAATTAAATAAAATAAATAAAATATGTATTTTGGAAAACTAGGTAAAAATAGCAGTTCTTCAACCAGACACATAGGAAACAGCACGCTGAATTAAAAAGCGGAATGTGTAGCAACGGGAACGGAGTGCAGTGATGCCAAACTTGTATTGAATGTATCAATTAGTGAAGCGAAATAGGTACTCACGGGTGTCCTTTCTGGCAAAATTCTGAGGAATGGAAGACCAGAGGGAGAGGATGCTGGCGTGCAGCTAATCTGTGAAATAGCATTGGTAGGAGTGCCCGTTGGAAACTCCTAATCCAAAAACAGGGGGGAAACTAGCATCCCGGAGGTCCCAGATACACAGATTTCACTGGGAGAAACACCATTAGAAGTTGCCAAAATATAAACCGTATTTAACAAATATAAAATTGGGGGTGTCACAGCAACAACGTTAAGTGCATGGTCCCTATGATTCGCTCTTTACACCACAAACCTTGCGGTCTGTCGAAACTGTTGACGTCAGGTTCCACCTACACAGGCGGCAAAACTGAAGAAGTCGAAGGAAACGCCTCTGTTAAGTATCTAGAACGGGCGTCTTTGCCAAGGCTGTTCGGACAAATGTTACGACTAGGTGGACTCCTCCTATCGAGTTCCACTGATTACATGGACTTTACGTCTTATCTTCCAAGGAGGAAACATTGCATCTTATGCCTTGTGAGAGTTATAGTGTGCACTTAACTTTGTTGTTGTGACACCACCAACTTTATATTTGTTAAATACAGTTTATGTTTTGGCCATTTCTGAGGGTGTTTCTCCTAGCGGAAGTTGTATACCTGGGACCACTGGAAACTCCTGGCAGGGGCGTAGCCAGAAATTTGGGTTGGTGGGGGGTGCCCCGGCTGCACCTGCTGCTCCTTTTGCAGAAGCAGAAGCAGCACTGTGACTTTAAGTCCCCCTCTAGTCCTTTCGATTGGAGAGACTCAGTTCTGGGCTCAGGTGGTGGGCTGTGTCGGTCTGGGGCAGTAGAACAAATTTAGTGCCGAGTGGCACCTTTAAGACCAACAACAAAGTGTGAACTTTTGTGTGTTTGGTGGGGTATAAACGTAATAAATAAATAAGTAAATATTTGAACCAGCGTGCTCTGCACACGAAAGCTCCTACCTTGAATAAACCTTTGTTGGTCTTAAAGGTGCCGCCAGACTCTAAATGTGTTTGATTCTGGACTGTTTTTCTGTGTAAGCCGGAGGGAGTGGGGGAGATCTCCGACCCTCTCTCTCTCTCTCTTTTGCATTTTTATTTTATTTTTTGCAATTTTATTTTATTTTATGTGCATTTGTAAAAAACAATTTATTCTTTTGGCCGGGGAAAAAGAAAATGAGACTGAAGCGCCCCTGACTGTGCCCAGGCTCATTTTGGAAACCCCATGCACATCTTATCTTTTTTTTTTTTAATAATAATAATTTTTATTTTTTATTTTTTTGGTGTTCTGAATTTTTTGTCCATGGGGGCGGCGCTCATCTGTGGGGGGGGGCATTGCCCCCAAATGCCCCCCATGGCTACAGGCCTGACTTCTGGAGATTTTTGAGGGTGCAGCCCAGGGAGGGCAGGATTTGGGGAGGGGAGGGCCCCCAGCGGGATGTGATGCCAATAGCATCCGTCCTCCAAACCATCCATTTCCTCCAGGGGAACTGATCTCTGTTGTC
This sequence comes from Gekko gecko, assembly GCA_029375565.1. Lineage (NCBI taxonomy): Eukaryota > Metazoa > Chordata > Lepidosauria > Squamata > Gekkonidae > Gekko > Gekko gecko. Next base: position 12,758,069 of record JAPDNY010000003.1, on the reverse strand, counting down.
CGAAGATCCGCTGTAGTTCTGGGAGATCTCTGGGCCCCACCTGGAGGTTGGCAACCCTGGTTCCTAGCTTGGAGCCGCAGGGAGTGGGGTGTTGGCGCATCCCTCAAACGGCACAATCAGCGGCTCTCCTGGGCAGGCCGCAGCAGCTGTGCTTGAGTACCATCTGTTCTTCGTGACTGCCAAAACATATTTCGAAACAGGACAGGGGGAAGAAAGAGAGATGGGTCAGAAAGACAAACGTGCTTTTAACATTCTCATTATATATGCAATATGGACACCCCGCCCCCTGCCAACTCCCATGTATAAAGACGGAGGCGCCTATCAATACAGAATTCAAATCGATGCACCGATTACTTTCAAAGTATGGAAGGAAGCAGGACACACGGAAGTTGGCTCCCTCGGCCCAACCCACCTCACAGGGTCGTTGTGAGGATAAAATGGAGGGGGGGGGAACCGTGTTGTAAGCCCCTTAGGGTCCCCATCGATGCGGAAAGCAGGGTATAAATAAATCGAATCACAGCATTATTGTTCATAATAGCATAGGTAGTGGTGATTGCGTGTTGAAACACTCGCAAACACACTTTGAACCATTTGGCTGACAGCAATTATATAATGGGAAGGAATCGTTTTTTTAAGGTATTAACATTGCTTTATAGAGTACTCCGATTAGTAAAGGTAAAGGTTCCCTTGCTCAAAAGCCAGTCGAATCCGACTCTAGGGTTGCGGTGCTCATCTCCGTTTCAAAGCCGAAGAGCCAGCGCTGTCCGAAGACGTTTCCGTGGTCATGTGGCCGGCATGACTAAACACCAAGGCGCACGGAACGCTGTTACCTTCCCACCGAAGTGGTCCCTATTTATCTACTTGCAATTTCTTGCTTTCAAACTGCTAGGTTGGCAGGAGCTGGAACCAGAGACGGGAGCTCACTCCGTCATGCGGCACTCTCGGGTCTCGAACTGCTGAACTACTGACCTTCCACAGCCTGCAGTTCAGTGTCTTAACCACTTGAGCTCCTGTACTCCGATTACACACACACAAAAAACCCCAAGTCTCCAAAGGAGAATATTGTCTAAAATGGAGATAGGGGGAAGGTGAATAGCATAATAAGAAAACATACTTTAATTAGGTTAACGAAAGTTGTCAGCTTTTTAGGGGGCCCTGGGGGTCTCCCAAAATCATCACTCGTTTCCAGGATACAGAGATCCGTTCCCCTGAAAGAACATGGCTGCTTTGGAGGGAGGACTTTATGGCGTTGTGCCCCGCTGAGGTCCCCGTCCTCCCCAAGCCCTGCCCTCCCCAGCGCCAACCCCCAAATCTCCAGGAATTTCCCAACCCATCGCTGGCAACCCTAATTATAGCTATTATTGTGAGTATTGTGTGTGTGTCTCTGTGTGTGCATGTGTGTGGTTATAGCTACAATTGTTGAAAGCCGAACAAACACATTTCAGTTGAAAGTTTTAAAAGAGCCAGTGTGGTGTAGTGGTTAGGAGAAGCGCTGATTCTAATCTGGGAGAACCCGGTTTGATTCCCCCACTCCTCCGCTTGCAGACAGCTGGGTGACCTCAGATCAGCCATAAGTTCTCTCAGAGGACTGCTCTCTCTGGGGCAGTCCTGGAAAGAGCTCTCTCAGCCCCCACCGACCTCACAGGGTGTCTGTGGTGGGGAGGGGAAGGGAAAGGAGATTGTAGGCCGCTCTGAGACTCCTTCGGGTAGTGAAGGGCGGGGGGGGGAATCCAATCTCTTCTTCTCTTCTAATACCTCTTCCCCTTTCCTCCCTCTTCTAGAAATGAGGTCAGGTTGCCAGGTCTGGGTTGGGATATACCTGGATACTTTGGGGGTGGAGCCTGGGGGAGGTGGGGTTTGGGGAAGGGAGGGGCTTCAGCAGGGCGGAATGCCGTAGGGCTCACCTTCCAAAACGGCCATTTTTTCAAGATGAAGCGATCTCTGTTGCCCGGAAATCAGTTGAGAGCCAGTTTGGTGTGAGAGCCAGTTTGGTGCAGTGGTTAGGAGTGTGGACTCTAACCTGGGAGAACCAGGTTTGATTCCCCACTCCTCCATGTGCAGCTGCTGGTGTGACCTTGGGTCAGTCACAAGTCCTTTCAGAGCTGTTCTCTCAAGGGCAGTCCTCAAAAGAGCTCTCTCAGCCCCGCCTACCTCACAGGGGGTCTGTCGTGGGGAGGAGAAGGGAAGGGAGTTTGTAAGCCACTCTGAGACACCTTCGGGTAGTGAAGGGTGGGGTATACATCCAGTCTCTTCTTCCAGCCACCACCTGAAGGGTGGCAACCCTAAATCTAGAAGCAAGGGGAAAGCTAAAAGTGTACTACAACAAGGTTAGCTGTTTTAAACCCCATTTGTCCTTGAAGAATTTTGATTACTTAATGGCCTTGATATCCCAAGGGGGAAAATGGTTATGGGAATATGTCAGGAGACAGAAAGTGTTGGATAAATATTTTTTTTAAATACGCATCAGGCTAGCCACAGACTCTTTAGATGCTTTCTTTGGCTCTCGTTGTTGTAGCCAGACATCTGGACGTAACACAGGCCGCCCTTGTAGAAAAGAGCAGAAGTCCAGTAGCGACTTGTGAGTCAGCACTCCCTTCTTCAGAGCCCGGATGTCTGAAGAGTCACAGCCGGTACCCTGCCGCCAATTTCGTCCATCTCTGAAGTGCTCCCGGAATCTTTTCTGCCAAAGAGGTGAGCGGGTGGCTCGGGAAAGCTCGACCCCTGCCACAGATTTTTGTTAGTCTTTCAGGAGGTGCCACTGGACTCTGGCTCTTTTCTGCTCCTCCAGACAGACCAACATGGCTACCCGCCTCGATCTACCTGCAGAAGTGAGCCAGGGACTTAGGAAAGCTCTTTCCCTGCCACGGATTTTGTTAGCCTTGTAGGTGCTGCTGGACTCTGGCTCTTTTCTGCTGCTCCCGACGAGCCTTGAGGTATCACTTTCTTGTGGCCTTCTATATGAAGACATTTGTTATCTGCCGTGGCCCTCTTGTGGCGGTATTTAGAATCGCAAGGTTGGATCCCAGCGGCTTTTTGGAGGGGGGAGGGAGGGGTCCCCTCTGACTGCCAAAAAAGGGTCTTCTGGTGATCATGGGAATTGGTGGGATGGGGTCTGTAGTGAGGGAAGGGGCTGGGCGAAATGGAGAAGGTCACTTACGTCGCTATGACTCGGGTACATTGAATCGACCTTCCGTTTTAAAACCAGTATGTTGCTGAGCAGTCTGACCTCAGTTGACGGAATGTTCCTCAGGGGACAGAAGGGAAATTTAAGAAGATGAAGGAGAAGGAGAAGGAGAAGGAGAAGGAGAAGGAGAAGAAGAAGAAGAAGAAGAAGAAGAAGAAGAAGAAGAAGAAGAGGAAGAGGAAGAGGAGGAGGAGGAGGAGGAGGAGGAGGAGGAGGAGGAGGAGGAGTAGATTGGATTAATACCCCGCCCTTCACTACCCAAGATGGAAGGGAAATCGAAGAAGAAGAAGAAGAAGAGGAGGAGGAGGAGGAGGAGGAGGAGTAGATTGGATTAATACCCGCCCTTCACTACCCAAGACGGAAGGGAAATCGAAGAAGAAGAAGAAGAAGAGGAGGAGGAGGAGGAGGAGGAGGAGTAGATTGCATTAATACCCGCCCTTCACTACCCAAGACGGAAGGGAAATCGAAGAAGAAGAAGAAGAAGAAGAAGAAGATTGGATTAATACCCCTCCCTTCACTACCCAAGGGAGTCTCAGAGTGGCTTACAATCTCCTTTCCCTTCCCCTCCCCACAACAGACACCCTGTGAGGCAGGTGGGGCTGAGAGAGCTCTCTCGAGTACTGCCCTTGAGAGAACAGCTCTGAAAGGACTTGTGACTGATCCGAGGAATCACGCCAGAAGAAGAAGAAGAAGAGTTTGGATTTATACCCCGCCCATCACTACCCAAGGGAGAGCGGCTTACAAACTCCTTCCCCTCCCCTGTGAGGTAGGCGGGGCCGAGAGAGCTCTGACAGAGACTGCTCTTCTTCAAGAACAGCTGTGCCAGAGCTTGTGACTGACCCAAGGTCACATCAGCAGCTGCAAGTGGAGGAGTGGGGAATCAAACCCGGTTCTCCCAGATTAGAGTCTGCTCACTTAACCATGACACCAAACTGACTATGATGCCATACAGTCCGCCTTCCAGAATGGCCATTTTCTCCAAGGGAAATGATCCCTTACACCTGGAGAGGAGTGGTAATCCCAGGAGATCTCCAGCCGCCATCCGGGGACCGGCAACCCCAAGAGGGATCTCAGGGGGTGTGGTGCCATACACCTGCCTCACAGCTTCCACCTCCAAAAGCAGCCATTTTGTCCAGGCCCCACATGGAGGTTGGGAACCCTACCTTTCCTGAACGCAGCCTAAGACCAGCCCCCTCAACTGGCAAAGGAGGGAGGGGTGTACCAGAAGAGAGGCCTCTCACCCTTCTTCTGACCTCCTTTGATGCCCAGGACAAAGGGAAGATGGGTCACGGGACCCTTGGGCCAACTGGGGGGCAGAGTTCAACCACATTATTCTCTGGATCCTGTTTGCCAACTCAGCGTTTCTCTCTAGGAAAGACAGTGAGAGTGATGCAGTGGTTAAGAGTGGTGGAATGTAATCTGGAGAACTCGGTTGGATTCCCCACTCCTCCTCCACACGAGGCAGGCTGGGTGACCCTGGGCCAGTCCCGGTTCTCTCAGGACTCTCTCAGCCCCACCTGCCTCACAAGGGGCCTGCTGTGGGGAGAGGAAGGGAAAGTGATTGTCAGCCACTTTGAGACACACGACACCTGCTGGGGGACCCTGGGCCAGTCCCGGTTCTCTCAGGACTCTCTCGGCCCCACCTGTCTCCCGAGGTCCCTGTTGTGGGAAGAGGAAGGGAAGGTGATTGTCAGCTGCTTTGAGACATGTGAGGCCTGCTGGGGGACCCTGGGCCAGTCCCGGTTCTCTCAGGACTCTCTCGGCCCCACCTGTCTCCCGAGGTCCCTGTTGTGGGAAGAGGAAGGGAAGGTGATTGTCAGCTGCTTTGAGACATGTGAGGCCTGCTGGGTGACCTTGGGCCAGTCCCGGTTCTCTCAGGACTCTCTCAGCCCCACCTGCCTCACAAGGTGCCTGTTGTGGGGAGAGGGAGGGAAGGCGATTGTCAGCCTCCTTAAGACACCTGAGGCCTGCTGGGTGATCTTGGGCCAGTCCCGGTTCTCTCAGGACTCTCTCAGCCCCACCTGCCTCCCAAGGGGCCTGTTGTGGGGAGAGGAAGGGAAGGCGATTGTCAGCCACTTTGAGACACCTGAGGCCTGCTGGGTGATCCTAGGCCAGTCCCGGTTCTCTCAGGACTCTCTCAGCCTCACCTGCCTCCCAAGGGGCCTGTTGTGGGGAGAGGAAAGGAAGGCGATTGTCAGCCACTTTGAGACACACGACACCTGCTGGGGGACCCTGGGCCAGTCCCGGTTCTCTCAGGACTCTCTCGGCCCCACCTGTCTCCCGAGGTCCCTGTTGTGGGAAGAGGAAGGGAAGGTGATTGTCAGCTGCTTTGAGACATGTGAGGCCTGCTGGGTGACCTTGGGCCAGTCCCGGTTCTCTCAGGACTCTCTCAGCCCCACCTGCCTCACAAGGGGCCTGTTGTGGGGAGAGGAAGGGAAGGCGATTGTCAGCCTCCTTGAGACACCTGAGGCCTGCTGGGTGATCTTGGGCCAGTCCCGGTTCTCTCAGGACTCTCTCAGCCCCACCTGCCTCACAAGGGGCCTGTTGTGGGGAGAGGAAGGGAAGGCGATTGTCAGTCGCTTTTGAGACCCATGAAGCCTGCTGGATGACCTTGGGCCAGTCAAGGTTCTCTCAGGACTCTCTCAGCCCCCCTGCCTCACAAGGTGCCTGTTGTGGGGAGAGGAAGGGAATTGTAAGCTACTTTGAGATTCCTTAAAGTAGAGAAAAGCTGGGTATAAAACTCTCCTCCTCCTCCTCCTCTTCCTCTTCTTCCTCCTCCTCTTCTTCCCCCTTCTTGGAGCATCTGTGCACTATTAAAAATCAGGACCGTACACACACCATTCATTATGTCCTTCCCCTCAAGCATTATCTAAATTGCTTCATTTCACGGAATAGCCTTTTCCAAAATGACCTATTAATGGCTGTTTAAAATCGCTTCATTGACTCGGAAGAACATTTTTCCGGCTGGCGCAGAGGGGAAGCGACGAGGCCAAGGAGCCTCTTGAAAGACCAAAGAGCCATGGTGTGAAATCCCTCTAGCGCCGTAAACATACCTGGCGAAAAGGTTGCAGCGTTCAGAAGGCTTATTTGCTGCTGCTGATACTCCTCTCAGTCGACTCCTCCTGCAAATCATCGGGGCAGGGGATGTCGCTCTGTACACAGGGATGCCCTCCCCCCCGCACGATGCATCTGCTCATTGTGCAAAATCCATCAGACGTTCCAAATCACAAGGCACTCCTGGTGTTTCATAGAATCCCAGAGTGGGAAGGGGTCCTAGAGGCTATCTAGTCCAACCCCCTGCTCAGTGCAGGACCAGCCTAGAGCATCCCTGGCAAATGTTGGTCCAGCCACTGCTTAAAGACCGCCAGGGAGGGGGAGCTCAGCACCTCCTCTGTTGCACAACACTGTTGCATCGATAACCCTGCCTAACCATCTCATCCTTTGCCGTCCCCTTCATGATGTAGTTTGTCGAGTTTGGTGCAGTGGTGAAGTGTGTGGACTCTAATCTGGGAGAACCGGGTTTGATTCCCCACTCCTCCACTGGCACCTGCTGGATGACCTTGGGCAAGCCGTCATTTGGATAAGAGCTGTTCTTGAAAAAGAGCCGTTTCTGTCAGAGCTCTCTCAGCCCCACCTACCTCACAGGCAAAGGGAAGGGAAAGAAAATTGTAAGCCGTTGTGGGGACAGGAAAGCAAAGAAGATTGTAAGCCGCTCTGAGACTCCTTTGGGTAGTAAAGGTAAAGGTTCCCTTGCTCGAAAGCCAGTCAAATCCGACTCTAGGGTTGCGGTGCTCATCTCCGTTTCAAAGCCAAAGAGCCAGCGCTGTCCAAAGATGTTTCCATGGTCATGTGGCCGGCATGACTAAAGACCAAGGCGCACGGAACACTGTTACCTTCCCACCAAAGTGGTACCTATTTATCTACTTGCAATTTCTTGCTTTCGAACTGCTAGGTTGGCAGGAGCTGGAACTAGAGACGGGAGCTCACTCCGTCATGCGGCACTCTCGGGTCTCGAACTGCTGAACTACCGACCTTCCACAGCCTGCAGTTCAGCGTCTTAACCACTTGAGCCACCGCAGCTTTGGGTAGTAAAGGGCGGGGTATAAATCCAATCCCTTCTTCCTTTTTCCATGAGAACTGATCTTTGTAGCTTGGAGATCAGATGTAATTCCAGGAGATCTCCAGGCCTCACCTGGAAGTTAGAACCCCTTTTGAAAGAGCAATTATTGTCTGCAAAAGGAACTTTCCAGAGTTTGCACGCAATTCTTTCACTAGCCACTGGATGTCAATGTTGGATCACTGCAAACGTGGATTTGATTAAATCTGGAGAGGGGGGGGAGGCAAGTACCAGAAATGCCTTCTGTGTCTTCAAATTCCATGGAATTCTACTGTTGACTGGAGAAAAGAGACCTGGGGTTGATAAACACAAGAGTGCCCTTCAAGCAGGAGTAAAGTAGCACACACTGGCTGAAATCCATGACCTGACAGGGCCTCGTAAGGAGCACATCTCTCAAGTCTAAACACTGAAGAAAACATAGACTTGAAATTATGTCTTTACTACTTCAAGACATAGGGGCTTGGTCCACACATGTATTTCTCATCCATGAGATAACATCCTCTCCTTCTGTTTATTAGCTTAGCTAGTGGGTATCTTGTCGGCACAGATAAATTAGAAACCCTGTGGAGCAGTTTCTCCTCAGAAGGCTGACCGTGGTGGAAAGTGCCGTCAAGTTAAAGCTGACTTATGGCAGATCCTGAAGGTTTTTCAAGGTGAGGATGTTGACAAGCTCGAGCGTCAGGAAGGATGTCGACAAACTCGAGCGTGTCCAGAAGGGGGCAACTGTGAGAGGGCTGGAATCCAAGTCTTACGAGGAAAGGCTGAAAGCGTTGGGTATGCTTAGCCTGGGAAAGAGAAGGCTTAGAGGGGACATGATGGCAGTCTTCAAGTATTTGAAGGGCTGTCATGTAGAAGATGGAGCAGATCTATTCTCTCTTGCTCCGGATAGCAAGACTAGATCTAATGGGTGGAAATTACAAGGCAGTCGTTACCGGCTAAATATCAGGAGAAACTTCCTAACTGTTAGAGTGGTTGAGCAGTGGAACAGTCTGCCTCGGGAGGTGGTGGATGCTCCTTCGCTGGACGTTTTCAAGCAGAGGCTAGATGACCATCTTTCGGGTATGTTGTAGGGCTGTCTTTCGGCTATGCTCCTGCAGAGTGCAGGGGGTTGGACTAGATGACCTGCAAGGTCCCTTCCAACTCTAACATTCTATGATTCTAAGGGGCCTTCAGAGATGGTTTGCCATTGCCTGCCTCTGCAAGGCAACCCTGGACTTCCATGGCGGTCTCCCATCCAAGTAGTAACCAAGGCTGACCCTGCTTAGCTTCTGAAATCTGATGAGAACATGCTAGCCTGGGCCATTCAGAGCAGGGTCCCCGGAAGGCTAAGGACACCTTTAACCCACGGGACGCCTACCATAGAAAGCTGTGTCTTAATTTTTATAACAGGCATTAAATTCAGCCTTGGATTCGCTACCAGACTCGCCATGAGACTGATGTAATATCAAAGATGAAATACCAAGTTGATCTAGGGTTGCCAGACCCCCGCTGCTTGGCCCCGCTTCCCCACCACCAATCAGCTGGCCGGCGAGGGGGAGGACTTACCCCGAAAAAGGAGATCCATCCAACGTGCAGCGACGTGTCCACATCACTGCCCACGTGACCGGGAAGTGACATCAGAACATCCGGGATGTCAGGGTGACAGTCTGGCATTTGGGCAAAAAATTCCAGTGTAGAATCCAAATTCACCATAGAGTTTTTGCCCAAATACCAGAGTGTCATCCCAATGTCCTGGATGTGATGATGTCACTTCCAGAAAACGTGGGCAGTAATGTAGACACATCATTGTATGTTGGATGGGCCTCCCTGCTGTTCCCGGTAAGTCCCCCCATCCCCCTCCGGTCGCCAGGGGGGACCTGGCAACCCTAAATTGACCTCCAGTTTTCAAAATGTTGATGGCTCTTCAGGCACCCATTCACTTCAATGGAGGAGAATGTTCTCCATTCCAAGAAAAGCATGCTTTGAGACGCGGAGCTGTCAGTGTGGAACAGAAGGAACAGCACACTCTTGTGGTGGGAGCGCCCCTCTCACGCTCACCTGTGAGTCTGTCGTTGCCTCACTGGATATCCTCACTGAACAGATTTTGTTCTAGCCTCGCAGGTATGGAGGGAAGGCACTTTGGGATGGTTAGGAGTCTCACCACTGACATCTGGGTTGCCAGCCTCCAGGTGGGGACTGGAGATCTCCCGTAATTACAACTGATCTCCAGGGAAAGGAGTTTGTAAGCCGCTCTGAGACTCTGAGTGAAGGGCGGGGTATAAATCCAATCTCCTCCTCCTCCAGAGAGCCAGTTTGGTGTAGTGGTTAAGTGTGAGGACTCTAATCTGGGAGAACCAGGTTTGATTCCCCCACTCCTCCACTTGCACCTGCTGATGTGACCTTGGGTCAGTCACAAGCTCTGGCACGGCTGTTCCTGAAAGAGCAGTTTGTGTTAAGAGCTCTCTCAACCCCACATACCTCACAGGGTGTCTGTTATGGGGAGGGGGAGGGAAAGGAGCTTGTAAGCCGCTCTGAGACTCCAAAGTGAAGGGCAGGGTATACATCCAATCTCCTCCTCCTCCTCCTCCTCCTCCTCCTCCTCCTCTTCTTCTTCTTCTTCTTCTTCTTCTTCTTCTTCTTCTTCTTCTTCTTCTTCTTCTTCTTCTTCTTCTTCTTCCTCCTCCTCCTCCTCCTCTTCCTTCACCTCCTCTTCCTCCTCCTCCTCTTCTTCTTCCTCCTCCTCTTCCTCCTTCTTCTTCCTCCTCCTCCTCCTCCCTCCTCCTCCTCCTCTTCTTCTTCTTCCTCCTCCTCCTTCTCCTCCTCATTGCCCTTTATGTCCGGAACTCCACTATTACGATGCCACCTTTCTTGTTTCCTTCAAATCCCTCCTCAACCCCACCGTTCCCAGAAGGCCTTTTGTACAACCGCTTCCCTAATGAAACAGAACATGTGTCACTGGAAGAAACACCTTTCCGTCCCCTGTTTATCCCGGCCTCCGTCTCCCTACCTTCCCTTTGCTGTATCCCTGAGGTCAGATTTTGGATCGTGAACGCCTCCTCAGGGGCAGGCCTTCTATGCCGTAGGCCGCCACAAACTCCAAAATAAATGAAACCAGATATAAGAAGCTGAGAAACGGATGGTTGCTATTCTATTTGTTATACCCCAAAGGTGAGGTGGTTATGAAAGATAACGCACGTGAAAACGATGCCGCAGGTAACTGGAATTCCTCCACAAGATGGCAACCAAGATGAAGATATTAATACAAAATGCCTAAAGGCCGTAATGGACTATTTGAAATGCAGACTTATTAGACTTCAAGGCAGGGTACCGTGTGGAAAGAGAATGCACAGTGCGCAGGTTATGAGTTATTGACTGATGGGAAAGATATTTTAGTTGGACAGGTAATTATACAAACAGACATTAGAAACTTCCTGAGATATGGACTTGGCTGCTAGTAGCACAGCCTCAGAATGTTTGTTGCTTAATCCTCCGTAGAGACACAACAGGGTCAAGCCGCGACTTGGCTGCACCAAGAGCTGGAAGAATGAAGTTGGAGAACAATTCCCTTTCATTTTAAAACACCGAATGGGCTTACTCTGCTTTTCGTCCTGCTCGTTTCATGTTTTTAGGTTCCATCGTTTTTACTTTTGAACTCCCCCCCACCCCGAAAGTTATCACGGGTGAAAAAATTAATTAAAATATCGATATAAATTCTTGAAAGTGCATCACTTCCAACAAATGGGCGTTAATAACAGTATTTTCAGAGAAGCAGATAGGTTTAGGCAGTGAAAAGGGATCCAAAAGCGGTCTAGTCCAAAACGCCAGGTTTCTGCCCCTAGCTCTCGTCGATTGACAGACTGATTGACTGATTAATTGATTCCTGAATAGATCTAGGTAGTCAGCCGTGCTGGTCTGAAACAGTAGAACGAAACTCGAGTCCGGTGGCAGATCCATAGTGGAAAATACTGAGACTGATGCATAGCGTAGTGATTTCAGCTCGTACTTTATTCAGAGACAGGAAAACTGGAGAGACTCATGCAGGGTCGGAGGCCCACTTAAATGCCAGTCCAACCCCCCCCCCCACACACACACCTGTGATAGGTCTATTTACAGTGTAACTCCAACCGTAGTTTCCCTCTAGGATCTGGACCGGCTGATTGGCTAGGTTTAGGATCCTCTCCATCCATTGTCTCAGGAAGCGAAGCTTTGGTCGCTCGCTTGATCACGTGGAACCCCGACCATGTGCGCGGTCCCTGTTAGTACTCAACACCTGGTCCGTGTAGGTCAGTATTGTCTATTCAGACTGGCAGTGGATCTCCAGGGTCTCAGGGAGAGGTCTTTCACATCACCAACTACCTGGTCCCTTTAACTGGAGATGCCGGGGTCTGAAACTGGGACCTTCTATATGCCAAGCAGAGGCTCCATCACTGAGCTAAGGCACCAAGCAGCTGTTTGTGTGGTTTGGCTGCAGAACCAGCCCTGGTGAAGAAACATGAAGCTGCCTTATCCTGAATCAGACCCTCCGTCCATCCAACTCAGTATTGTCTACTCAGACCAGCAACAGCTCTCCAGGGTCTCAGGCAGAGGTCTTTCACATCACCTGTTTCCTGGTCCTCTTAACTAGGGATGCCGGGGACTGAACCTGGGACCTTCTGCCTGACAAGCAGATGCCCTGTCACTGAGCCATGGCCCCTCTGGTGTGTGGAATGAACATCAATGTTCCCTAGATCCTTTAACATTCTTCATCCAATTTTTGAAGCCAATTAGCTGAGGAAGATGAGTGACGGGAGAGTCAGTTTCCTAACTTTCTCACCTTGATGGAAAATATACCTGAATGCGGTTAGGGGTAGGTAAGGGCCAGGCATGTAATTAATAAAGTTGTGTCTCTCTCAGGCCATTATTCTGGACCCCGGCCATCGTGTATTTTACAGAAGAAAGGAGCAGTTTACACCCTCCTGTGCCTTTCTCGAACGGACAATGTCAATCATAATCCGAGTCGGAAATGCAGCGTGAGAACTTGCCTGCGGAAATGCCAGAGGGCTCGCTGAATCAGAAGGAGAAGTCAGCATCTATTGCAAAATGCAACGTTTTTGCTGGTTCAGCTGTTGTTGTTGTTGTTTTTAAAGAAAGCAGGGTGCTGATCGGCTTTCTGACTGAGCTGAAATTCTGCCTCACAGCAAATATATCTTCCACTCTCCCGGGTATTTAAAAACCTTGTTCACTAAAAATAGGAAGGAATCCATGCAATGGTTTATTAGTACTTTTATTTATTTTATTTAATTAATTGAACATAAGAACATAAGAGAAGCCAATGTTGAATCAGGCCAATGGCCCATCTAGTCCAACACTCTGTCACACAGTGGCCAAAATATACCAGGTGCCCTCAGGAGGTCCAGCAGTGGGGCCAGGACACTAGAAACCCTCCCACTGCTGCCCCCTCCAGCACCAAGGATAGAGTGCATCACCTGCCCCAGACTGAGAGTTCCCATCTATACCTTGTGGCTAATAGCCACTGATGGATTTCTGCTCCATATGTTTATCTAATTCCCTCTTGAAACTGTCCATGCTTGTAGCTGCCACCACCTCCTGTGGCAGTGAATTCCATATGTTAATCACTCTTTGTGTCAACGTGTCCAGAGGAGGGCAACAAAGATGGTGAGGGGGTCCAGAGACCAAGTCCTATGAGAAAAGGTTGAAGGAGCTGGGTATGTTTAGCCTGGAGAGGAGACGACTGAGAAGTGATATGATAACCATCTTCAAGTACTTGAAGGAGTTGTTTTCCGTTGTTTTCTGTTGCCCCAGAAGGTCGGACCAGAACCAACGGGTTGAAATTAAATCAGAAGAGTTTTGGTCTAAACATTAGGAAAAACTTCCTGACAGAGCGGTTCCTCAGTGGAACAGGTTTCCTCAGGAAGTGGAGGAGGAGAAGGAGATTGGATTTATACCTCATTCTTCACTTGGAGTCTCAGAGTGGCTTACAAACACCTTTCACTTCCCCTCCTCACAAGAGATACCCTGTGAGGTAGGTGGGGCTGTGAGAGCTCTGACAGAAACTGTTCTTTCAAGGACAGCTCTGACAGAACTATGGCTTGCCCAAGGTCATCCAGCAGCTGCAAGTGGAGGAGTGGGGAATCAAATCCGGTTCTCCCAGATTAGAGTCCACGCACTTAACCATTACACCAAGCTGGCTCACCTTCTTTGGTGAGTTCTCTTTCTTTGGAGGTTTTCAAACAGAGGCTAGACGGCCATCTGACAGTAATGCAGATTCTGTGAACTTGGACAGATCATGAGAGGGAGGGCAGATAAGGTTGCCTCAGTTCTTGTTACCCTTTTTTACATGCCCAGGGAAATGCTGATTGCCACTTTGGGGTCAGGACGCAATCCTGGAGGATTTTTGTCATCTTCTGGGTGTGAAACAGCAGTCACTGTAGGTGTGGAGGGGGAGGTATTTGTGAATTTCCTGCATTGTTCAGGGGGTCAGACTAGATGACCCTGGAGAGCCCTCCCAACTCTATGATTCTATGATTTGTACTCTGCCTTTCTCCCCAATGGGGACCCAAAATGGATTATGAGAGCCAGTTTGGTCTAGTGGTTAGGCGCGCGGACTCTAATCTGGGAAAACTGGGTCTGAGTCCCCACTTCTCCACATGCAGCTGCTGGAGTGACTTTGGGTCAGTCACAAGTTCTCTCAGAGCTGTTTTCTCAAGAGCAGTCCTCATAAGAGCTCTCTCAGCCCCACCTACCTCACAGGGGAGGGGAAGGAAAGGAGACGGGTAAGCCACTCTGAGACTCCTTTGGGTAGTGAAGGGCGGGGTATAAATCCAATCTCTTCTTTTTATATCATTACTGTCTCCTCCATTTATATCATCCCATTTATATCCCTCTGAGATAAGTTAGGCTGAGAGAGCGTGACTAGCCCAGGGTCACCCAGTGAGCTTCCACGGCATGAGTGGGGATTCGAACCTGGTTTTTCCAGATACTAGTCCAATGCTCTTAACAGCAGCACCACGCTGGCCTTGCGTTGTACCGAAACCGGCATTCAGATCTGTGGCAACAAAACCCAGCAATTATATTAGCTCAGCTGGAGTCGGTCATGAGGCTCCGTGGTTTTATTTCCCCATAAAATAAGAGAAGGTACACATGAGGCGATTTAAGACACACCAGTTGCTGTAGACAAAGGAAATGAAAATGGATTGTGCCTATTTGATTACACTTGAAATAATCCGCTGGCATTTCTCACAGGGATAATAGCGGCCAGGAGTAAGACAAATGGCCAAAGTTTATGTTTGTCGAAGTACTACGAAAAAAAAATTAAAATAAAGTCTGAATCGACATGCCGAGAATGCTCAGATATTTTCCTCCCCCGTCAAATTTGGAAGTAAGGGTTCAGTCCTGGAGTGGGCGCCTGAGCTGTCCTAGGCTGGGTGAAATTTTAAAAGAAATTGGGAAAGACAAGGCAGAGGTCATAGCGGGGGCGGGGGCAAGCTGAGGCCTGCTTAATGTGCCATGAATGGAATCCCCACACTTTATATAGGTTGGAGGGTAGTCCTAGATCCATACTGTGGTCGAATTCACAAGACGTTGCAATAGTCCTTCTACGTGGCTTCCAATTTGCTTCCAGGCTCAATTCAAGAAGAAGAAGAGATTGGATTTATACCCCGCCCTTCACTACCCAAGGGAGTCTCAGAGTGGCTTACAAACTCCTTCCCTCCCCTGTGAGGTAGGTGGGGGCTGAGAGAGCTCTGACAGAGACTGCTCTTTTTCAAGAACAGCTGTGCCAGAGCTTGTGACTGACCCAAGGTCACATCAGCAGGTGCAAGTGGAGGAGTGGGGAATCAAACTCGGTTCTCCCAGATTAGAGTCCGCGCACTTAACCACTACACCAAACTGGCTCTCAAGGTACTGGATTGACCCCTATACGGCCTGGGACCAATGCTCCCTCTAAGCTATAGAATCCTTTGAGCAGGAATTCTACTGGCATTAAAGTTGTGAGCAAGTGATTTGGCTACTGCATAAATTAGTTTCCTCGGGAGCCATCCTTCCTGGGCTAAGACAAAAATGTGTGAGCCGGAGGCTAAAAAACTGTCAGCTAGCTCACACTAACTCAGCTTAGAGGGAACACTGCCTGGGACCCATGTGCCTTAAAGACCACCTTCTCCGATCCAAACCTGCCTGCTCACTCCAGTCATCTTCAGGGGCCCTGCTTTGGTTGCCCCTGCCATCTGAAGCTAGATGGGTCACAACCCGAGAAAGGGGCTTCTCAGTGGTGGCACCAAAACTCTGGAACTCCCTAGAGAGGGAGAGTCATCTGTCCCCCTCTATCGGTGTCTTCCGCCAACGGGTGAAGTCTTTTTTTGTTTCGTTTTGCGTACCCCAATAACAGTTACTGGCCTTCCTCTCTGCTTTCATTAACTGCCCTTGCTTTGTGCTTTCCTTGTATTGTTTTAGAATTTTAAGTGTTGTTTTTAATTGTTCAAATA
Organism: Gekko gecko; assembly: GCA_029375565.1. Taxonomy (NCBI): domain Eukaryota; kingdom Metazoa; phylum Chordata; class Lepidosauria; order Squamata; family Gekkonidae; genus Gekko; species Gekko gecko. The sequence goes on along the minus strand of JAPDNY010000003.1, from coordinate 12,742,309 downwards.
TTTTGATGTTTTTGTGTGTGTGTTGTGTGCACTGCCTTGGGGACCCTGATTGGGTATAAAGACAACATGAAAATGTTTTAAATAAACAAACACACACAAAAATAAATAAATAAATAAATAAAATAGTCTATGTCTATGTAGCCAATCCTCCAAGAGCTTACAGTAGACCCTGTCAGAAGAGCTCTGTAAGCTCTTGGAGGATTGGCTGCATTAGGGGGGGTGTCGCCTCATATGCAAAGGAGTTCCTGCTACAAAAAAGAGCCCTGGTCTATGTTGACTTTCTGCCGTTCAGACCCAAGGGCCAGCTTTCACCGCATCTGCCAGCCCCAAAGGAACCTGGGACTCCTTTAAAGACTGGTGAGAACTTGCAGTGTTCTGACAGGGATGATCCACAGGGGATATATTACAGATATTCCTGTTTTACCACTTGCCATCTTCTTGTGATCGTCTTTGGTTTCTGTAACTTTTAATAAGTCTGCCTTGTACATTTCAGCGCTCTCTCAGCCCCACCTACCTCACAGGGTGTCTGTTGTGGGGAGGGGAAGGGAAAGGAGGTGGTAAACTGCTCTACGACTTCGAGTGAAGGGCGGGGTACAAATTCAATCTCCTCCTCCTCCTTCGATATTGACTGTTCCAATTTCTTTTCCATTCACGGTCAGCTTGGTGTTCCGTTTACTCATGGTAGCCTTGAGAAACGTTCTTAACAGTTTTGCTGATGCCTACCCTTTCTAGTGTTTTCAGGGTCCTCATATGAGGGAGTGGATCGAATGCCTTCTTGCAATCAATCCAAGCAACATTCACACTGGTTTCCCACTTTTTAGAATTTTGTAAGACCATTTCCTCAACCAGTAACTGATCTTTAGTGCCTTGGAATTTTTGGAACCTTTCCTTTTGTTCAGGTGGCGGTGGTAATGATGACGTTTTGCCACATTCCTGTTGTTGTTGTTTTGCAGAATAATCAGTAGGGATGGGCATGAACCTAAAAAAGGTGGTTTGGGGTTTGTAGTGACCCATGGACTGAACCTGGAACGGAACCGAGCTGGCCCCACAGAAACCGAACTGATCTGGCAAGTTCAGGTTCCCCTTTCTAGGGGGTGAGGGTCACCCTGGAATGGACTTCATTTAACTCTTTGGTTTTGCTCCCCCCCCTTTCAAAGCGGCATGGAGCAAAGCCTAAGAGTTAAATGGCTGGGAGCCATTTAACCCCTCAGGTCTTGCAAAACCGGAGGGTTAAATATGGGAGTGAGGAGCCTCCCAGGGGGCATTTCACCCCCTCCTTTCTGCTGGCCCGGCTGTCTTGGGCTCCCTAATGCAGCCCATTTAACAACTGAGCTGAACCAGCCAAAGTCCGTTAAATGTTCAGAGAATGTGTCTTCCCCGAACATTGGTTCCCGAGCTCCAAACCAGTCCAAGTTTGGCCTGAATTTTGGCTCGTGAGCCAGTTTGTGCCCATCCCTAATAATCAGTATTTGGAGTTGTTAAACCAGTACATTTCTTTCCAGTTTTTACTTTGTTTCCTTTTGATACATCCTATGTTCTCTTGTGATTTAGAAAAAGGATAAGTGCTCCCAAAAGACCTTCTCTCTGCTATTGGTTGCTCCATATATTTCTGTCGGGTTATCTCTTATTCATCTCTTTTCTGGGCTAAACAGTCCTATCTTTTTCATCTCTCCTCAGACTGAAGGCTTTTCACGTCCCTCACCCCCTCACCGTGGCTGCCTGCTCTTGTCTGTTTTATCTGGCCTGTACACTCCTTCTGTCAAGTTGACGTGGCAACTGCAGTCAAGGTGAAAACATGCCATTGAGCTGTACACTGGCTTTATGTCTCTCCTAACCCCCTGGGGCAGCCAAAATCTTCCTTCCTTTTGATGTATTATTTATTTAACAACCACTGGGTCATACACCACTGCAAGGATTTCCATTGCAGAGTGGTCAATTTGCATGCACAAAAATCACACTTCAGCAGCCATTGCAGGCAGAATTTATTTTATTTAAAATTTATTTTATATATTTTATTTTATTTTAAAAATTTATTAGCTTCCTTGGTGTACTGGTTGGTGTCGTGCCGGCTTGGTGCCAGCCGGGTGTAGTGGTTAAAGAGCAGTGGACTCCAATCTGGAGAACCGGGTTTGATTCTCCGCTCCTCCACATGAAGCTAGCTGGGTGACCTTGGGTCAGTCACAGCTCTCTCAGAGCTCTCTCAGTCCCACCTGCCTTACAGGGAGTCTCTTCTGGGGAGGGGAAGGGAAGGTGATTATAAGCCACTCTGAGACTCTGAGTAGTGAAGAGTGGGATATAAAACCAACTCCTCTCTTCTTAAGGAGCTCAAGGCAGCTTAACATTTTGATAAAATACAGAAAATAGATTACGTAAAAAAACACAAAACCAAAATGTAAAAATCACAATTTAGGACTGAAGAAGAAAGAGAAGAAGAAGAGGAGATTGGATTTATACCCCGTCCTTCACTGCCCAAGGGAGTCTCACAGCGGCTTACAACCTCCTTTCCCTTCCCCTCCCTACAACAGACACCCTGGGAGGTAGGTGGGTCTGAGAGAGCTCTGACAGAAACTGTTCTTTCTCAAGAAGAGCTGTGCTAGAACTATGGCTTGCCCAAGGTCATCCAGCAGCTGCAAGTGGAGGAGTGGGGAATCAAACCCGGTTCTCCCGGATTAGAGTCCACGCACTTAACCACTGCACCAAACTGGCTTTAACTGATTGCAGTCCTAAATACGACGGTCTTCAGCTGCTTCCTAAAGATTTTGGGTGAGGCTGCTAGGTTCACCTCCCTGGGAGTTTGATCCATAATTGTGGGGCTGCTGCTGAAAAGGCCCTCTCTTGCCTACCGACCAAAGAAAGATCTGTGATGGATGGGACAGTCAGGATGGGCTCTTCATATAATCTAAATTCCTGGGCAGGAATGTACGGGAGAAGACGGTTCTTCAGATACTCTAGCCCCAAGCCATGACCTTGATTTGTACTTGGGAGAAGATCCATAGCCAGTGTACTTGCTGTAATAGTGGGGGTCACATGCTCCCAATAGCTGGTCTAGCTGCAGCGTTCTGCACTAGCTGCAGCTTCTGAACACTCTTCAAGGGCAGCCCCAAACAGAGTGCATTGCAGTAGTCTAGTCTAAATGTAACTAAGGCCTCGGTCGCTGTGGCTAGATCTGACTGACCCAGGAAGGAACACCGCTGATGCGCCAACTGAAGCTGGGCAAAAGCACTCCGGACCTTCCCAACCACCTGGTTTTCTTTCTTTTTTTTAAATTATTTTTTAATTGGTCAACCACCTGGTTTTCTAAGGTGAAGCCGTGTCATGTAGTACTCCCATCTCCAAATCAGAAGCAAAATTCTGCACATTGGTGTGCTTTCCAAAATGTACACCACTGGTGTTTCTAGCACTTCCACCTCTTCTGGCAAATCAACTGACCCCCCCAAATCCTTCAATTAAATTTCACAACCTGGATTTCATTCTCCAGAGCTTGAAAGGGCAGGCAAAATGTTAATCAGAAGTCAATTACAGCCGTCCATGATGAGGAAGTGACCGGGAAGAACTCTGTTTCGTTCAGCCGAAAATGACATTAGGAATCGACGACGTGCGCGGAATGAGCAAGAACGGATTTCATTTGTTGACGCAGAAGGAAAGCAATAAGTTACAAAAGCGCGTTGCATCAGCGTTGATGATGATTAAATTTCCCTAAGCTGCTCTCGTCCTTTTGCGGGGTCCGCATCGTGACACGGAGCGCTTTGAAAACCGGCGTGGAAGAGCCCATTAAAATGGCTGCGGGCACAGTTCTTTGTCACAACCGAATGCAAAGAGGAGATGCGCGTGCTGTGGGGAAGATGCCCGGAGCATTGCAAGAAGTAAGTCCTAAACAAATTAAACAATTAAGCTAAGAATCTATACATTAATAATATAAATACATTAAAAATAATAAAGAGTATTCCATTCAGCTCCATGTTTCTTTTCATTTAGAAGACCGTAGATTTTTTTCTTTCTTTCTACGATAAAGTGCAGAAAATAAAGAAGAAGTGGAGCATTGGTTTGCTCCCAACAGACACTGAACTGTATCAAGGGGCAGATACCTTGCTATACAATAGGATTACTCCTGAGGAAGATTGGGATGAAATGAGTTCATATCTGGGTGCTCATTGGTGCTGGAGGGGGCAGCAGTGGGAGGGCTTCTGGTGTCCTGGCCCCACTGCTGGACCTCCTGATGGCACCTGGTATATTTTGGCCGCTGTGTGACAGAGTGTTGGACTAGATGGGCCATTGGCCTGATTCAACACTGGCTTCTCTTATGTTCTTATGAATATGATGGACTTTTCCTTGTAATTTTGTAAAGTTTGATTCATTATGCAACATGATCTTTACTAAACGTCCCAGTCATTCATGTCACAGTGTTTGTTTGCCGGTTGTCACCTCCAAGTGATGGCTGGAGATCTCCAGGAATTACAGCTGATCTCCAGGTGACAAAAGATCAGTTCCACAGGAGAAAATGGCTGCTATGGCACTAGAGCCTATGGAAGTCCTTCCCCTCTCCAAACCCCACACTCTTTAGAAGAAAAGAAGAGATTGGATTTATACCCCGCCCTTCACTACCCAAAGGAGTCTCAGAGCGGCTTACAAACTCCTTCCCCTTCCCCTCCCCACAACAGACACCCTGTGAGGTAGGTGGGGCTAAGAGAGCTCTGACAGAAACTGCTCTTTCTCAAGAACAGCTCTGACAGAACTACAGCTTGCCCAAGGTCATTCAGCAGGTGCAAGTGGAGGAGTGGGGAATCAAACCCAGTTCTCCCAGATTACAGTCCACGCACTTAACCACTACACCACACCTAAAATCTCCAGGTATTTCCCAGTCTGGAGTTGGCAACCCTACTCCCCATGTCACCACCTCTCCTCATGCTGCTGTTGAAAGTACATCAATGACTTGCAGATGTGTGTGTGGGGCTCTTCTTTGAACACTATTAGGGATGGGCATGAACCGGCTTAGGAATTAAAGTTTTTAACAAATGTTGGTCAGTTCGTGGTCTGCGAAACGGAGCTCATGGCAGGTCAACCAGCAATAACTTTCCATGAACTTTCAAGCTGTTTTTAGCGGTTTGTGAAAGGATACATTTCCAGATTGTAGGGTTTTTTAAAATTATCCCCATAGTTAATTTAAATAGTTTATGTCATGAATTTCCACAAACTTTTAAAGTAGTTCATGGTGGTCTGTGGATAGAGCAGAATGCAAGGGTTTAAAGGGACTGATTCCTTTTAAACCACTGCTTTCTGTTCCCTGCAAAAGCCTCAAAAACAGCTGAGTGGCAGGAAGAAGTTTGCTTCCCATCACTTAGCTGTTTTTCTGGCTTTCTGCAAACTCCTTTTAAAAGGACTGAGGTCCCTCTCAACAGCATTTGTGGGAGCCACAAACCATAAACTGGATCAGTTCACAAACAAAGCTCCCAGTTAGGTTTGTGGTTCAGTTCATGGTATGGCCATAAACCATGAACTGACATGAACCACATTTTTCCAGTTTATGTTCATTCCTAGAGTCCACCCTCCAGAGCAGCCATTTTCTCAATGGGGGAAAGTGCTAGGGATGGGCACAAACTGAGACCATGCAGTTTGGTTTGTGGTTCATGGAGTGCCCAGTTTGCAAACCACAAACTTTTCGGGGCTAAATGAACCTGTTTTGTTCCTGAGGTTTGTGACTCAGTAGAATGCCTCCCCCCACTCCAGTGTGCTAGAGATGGTTTATCATTCCCCAGGAAGCACTTGGGGGGCTATAAGTTGGACACCATAAATCCAACCCTCACCAAAATTGGAGGGCAGGTAGATGAGATTCAGCCAGAGATCCTCTGTGAGTTTGGTGTCTCTATAGTCTGGAGGTCAGCTGTAATTCTGGGAGATCTCCAGACTTCACCTGGGAGTTGGCAACATTGTACCAAGAGAATCGTTGACAGGGAGAATTCTCTCCCCCAGTTTTTGCTCAACACTAATACAGAAGAAGCCGAAATCATATTATACTATTTAAAATATATGCTGCCGCACCTTTGATGTCCTTCTTCCCCCGCTACCATATATCTTTCTGTTTTGATAAATGGATCCCTGAAAAATCATAATGCCTCCAAGAGTAATTCATGCTAGATAGGAATAAAAAATAAAATGAAACGGATCTGTGTCGGCTTTGGCGTTCTACAGTTTACGGCTCTTCTGCAATAAGCAAGCCCATCCCTGCTTATTTTCTCTGTGTGGGGCTGAGATATTCTGAAACATTAAAAATAGGTGAGAGAAAAGGCAATAATTCATATGTCGGGAACAGGACAGACTGCTAATGACAAATAATGAGCCTCCTGCTTCATCTTACGGTGCTGCTGCTGAGGCCCGGGGAAGAGGAAGAAGAAAGTCAGCTCCCTACCGCTAGGCTGAAATACGGCTCCATTTGGAAGCCCTTCTCCCTTCGGCTTCCGATTATCAGATATCAGATTATCAGATATCGGATTCTGATATCTGACAGGAGTGCCAACGTCCAAGCGGCTCCTGGAGATCGCCTGCTATTACAATTGCTCTCCAGATAAACAAGATCAGTTCCCCTAGAGAAAATGGCTGCTTTGGAGGGTGGACTCTATGGCGTTGTACCCTGCTGAGGTCACTCCCCTCCCCAAACCCCGCCCTCTCCGGGCTCCACCCACAAGATCTCCAGTTATTTCCCAATCCGCAGGTGGCAACCCTAATCTGAGGGAAGATACACATTTTTTTCCCCTGAAACTCATAACATTAGTTAAAGAAACCTTTGTTTTCTTTTTCCAGAGAGACCCACTAAAAGTTTTTCATGTCTAGAGTTCACCATCTGAGGTGAAGAACACCAGGGACACTATGACTGTGGCTTTCAGGTTTTGTTTTGGTAAACAGAGGCCGAAGAGGTAAACTTAAAAACTGTGGTATCTGCTAAAAACTCAAGTGTAATGTACCCAAGCCGACCATGTGCTCTGACCGGTTCTGACCAGTCCGACATGTGGCCAGGCAAAGTGCCTGAGCTTGGACCTTGTGGACAACAGACACTCGGATCCTGAGTCCCCTCCAATTGGGGAACTAGGATCTGAGAGGGTAATGCAATTTCTGTAAATAGACCACTCACGGGTGTTTGGGGTGTGTTTTCCTTGGGGCATATAAGCTGGCCTGTGAGCCGGCTACTTTGTCTTGTTCCTGATCTTGAAATAAAAGTATGAGCTGATTTCACTCTGCTGACTCGTCAGTCTCAGTACTTTTCATCAAGAAATCATGGCAATTTTTTTTTTTAGCAAACCATTCTGAATAGGGTGCTGGGGTGGAAAAGGGAAGGCACCCCATTGGCCAGGTAACCACGCTGACGCTCCCGCCTCATTCCAGTCATACAGATCTTTCTGACATTCTTCTCACTCTTTCCCCTCCCCATCCCCGAACACTGGAATTACAAATTCATAGATTTTTATTTCCGGAGTGGAATTCTTTATTTCCCCATTTTCTTTACCTCAGAATTTTGCACCGTGAGCGTCGTTTGTTACCGATTTCAACTTCCCCCATTCTCTTCTGTGTTTCCGCCCACTCACCATTACTCATCCATTGTGATAAACTGCTGGGGGGAAAAAAGACATCTAGAGGTGCTTGTATGCACAGTTGTATCAAGATTCGTTTCGTGGGGTCTTTTAACAACCGCAAGAGCAAGTATATGCGCCAGTGTAGGGCAAGAAAAGGGGAAAATATCCTGGCCGCTGGCAACACATTCTGACTCCACTTCCCAGAGTTGGGGCTTTGTTAGCTCTAAGTGAGATTATCAAGCATTAAAAAAAATCTGACTGACTATATGACATGATTTCATCATATTCTCAATGTGATCCCTGATAAGCACAAATGAGACTATGAAGAGGAAAGAAGAAGAGGAGGTTGGATTTATACCCTGCCCTCACTACCTGAAGGAGTTTCCGAGTGGCTTACAATCTCCTTTCCCTTCCCTTCCCCACCACAGACACCCTATGCGGTAGGTGGGGCTGAGAGAGCTCTTCCAATGACTGCTCTGAAAGAACAGCTCTGAGAGAACTTGTGACTGACCCAAGTTCACACCAGCAGCTGCACATGGAGGAGTGGGGAATCAAACCCGGTTCTCCCAGATTAGAGTCCGCGCTCCTAACCACTACACCAAAATGGTACTAAATGTGCCTGCAATGTAAGAGCCTTCTGCAGCTGTGAAAAGACCCCATGAAGACATAAAAGAACAGAAATGTCAGGGGTTCATCAACTGGCTTTTCAAATGCAGCAAAAGCCCAGGGCTTTTCCGCATTCCCATTTTCCTCACTTGTGTGTTCCTGTTTCTTCAGGGGAGTTTTCTGTTTCACACATGCTTTGCTCCCTCTAGTGGCTGATTTGATATTACACCGCGTTATGTCCAGCATATCTCCCTGCAGATTTAAACTGCAGGTTTTTATGCTGGATGTGAAGCAGTGTAATATCGAATCGACCACTAGAGGGAGGAAAACACATGCAGAAGAGAATCCCCCTGAAGCAACAGGAACACACAAGAGAGGAAAATGAGAGCACAGGAAAGCCTCCAGTTGTTGCATGGAAACCAATCCTCCGAGATTTGGTGAAGCAGCAGCAGCAGCAGCAGCAGCAGAAGAAGAAGAGATTGGATTTATACCCCACCCTTCACTACCTGAGGAGTCTCAGAGCAGCTTGCAATTGCCTTCCCTTCCCCTTCCCATAACAGACACCATGTGAGGGAGGTGGAGTAGGTGGGGCTAAGAGAGCTTTCTCAAGAACTGGCCTTGAGAGAACAGCTCTGAAAGAACTTGTGACTGACCCAAGGTCACACCAGCAGCTGCCAGTGGAGGCGTGGGGAATCAAACCCAGTTCTCCCAGATTAGAGCCCACATTCCTTTTTTTTAAAAAAAGAAAATTTATTAACTGGATATACTAACATGTTTCATATTTGACTTACAATTCTTGTCATATCCTTTTCTACCAGTTTGGTGTAGTGGTTAAGTGTGCGGACTCTAATCTGGGAGAACCGGGTTTGATTCCCCACTCCTCCACTTGCACCTGTTGATGTGACCTTGGGTCAGTCACAAGCTCTGGCACAGATGTTCTCTCAAGGACAGTTTCTGTCAGAAGTTCTCTCAGCCCCACCAACCTCACAGGGTGTCTGTTGTGGGGAGGGGAAGGGAGAGGAGTTTGTAAGCCGCTCTGAGACACCTTTGGGCAGTGAAGGGTGGGGTATAAATCCAAACTCTTCTTCTCTTCTTCTTCTTCTACAAAATCCCCCCCCCCTCCCCTGGCTTCCAACGATGCTCCACCCCCATTAACATTTCAGTCAATATTCTCATATATTCAATTCATTCTTAATATTCAAATCTTAAATTTCAATATTTTCCTTTTTCAATTTTGATCATTAGGTAACTTTTCTATTACAACCTCTTTTGTTGCAACATTTCTATTATTAATAGCTATTAAAACAAAGTAATCTATTTTTCACATCCCAGTTAAGCTCTAAATAGTCTTTAAAATCTTTCCAGTCTACTAAAAATTCTTCGTCTTCCGCTCCATGAAGTTTTTTTTGTCAACTTGTCCATTTCAGCCATAAAAATCATTTTCTTAATCCACTCCCATTTGTCAGGTACCTGCTCTTGTTTCCAAAACTGAGCGTACGTCATTCTTGCAGTTGGAATTAGATACCATAACAAAATTCTTTTTGCTATTTTAACTTCTTCTAGTTTTAGTCCTAAAAGTAACATTTCTGGTTCTTTTTTCAAAGTACATTTCAAGATTTTCTGAATTTCATTATGAATCCGTCCAATAAGCATTTGCTTTTTCACAAGTCCGCCACATATGGTAAAACGAGCCCTCTTTTTTCTTACATTTCCCCAGAGCCCACACTCTTAACCACTACGCCAAAGTGGCTCTCTATTCCAGGCGTGCATCGCTACAGCACTATCCAGAAGTGCTCTTCGCGGAACTGAGAAAGCTCAACATTTTGGGGTGGAAACAGGTGTTCCTTTAACTATTCTGCCGTAGACGCCTAAAAATGGAATCCGTTGAAGCTCTTAATCTAGCACAGGCAGACCAGTCCCTTTGTTGGTGCCAAGAGAGCCTGAGGTAGCGAGTGCTGTAACCATCCTGCCTGGAACATTTTCAGTGGCCCGAAATGTAGGGACCAGATGGCAGTTGCTGTGTCCTGTGTGAAAACAATTTCTGAGACCAGCAGGTTTTAATATATTTTTTACAACAGAACATAAAAACGTCAACATGCAGACAAATGGCTTGTAATACCCCTAAGCTCAGTGACCACACCGTCCCGGCGGTAGCACCGACGACTGGATTTAGGAGCCCTGTCGGTGGAACATATGGAATATGAAATATGTATACCCAGCAGAGTTTGGCAGGCAGGGCTGTGTTACAAACAAAGATGTAATTGTTAATTATTTACTTGTTTGGCTCCAGAAAGGCACGATTTTGCCCTTTGAAAAGATGTGATTACACCCATTTATAGCATTAAAGGCCTGCAATGTGTTTAATGTGGTGAGCAGATGTCCGAGGGTGGGGATCTCCCTCTTCCCCAACAGGCAGCTGCTCCGGGGGTGGGCCACGATGACAACCGAGGGACCAGCCGTGAGGCGGCACCAGAGCGACTCTGGCCAGTCTGTGAGAATAGGTGTGCCATTTGCCCACCTGTGGCAGGTAAACCCCTCAGCCCCAATACCCTGCCCTCGTGAAATTGAGGAGTGGGAGAAAAAATAATGGCTGGAAAATGGTCTCCGTAGTGACAGTCTAGGACAGAGGTGTCGAACTCGTTTGTTAAGGAGGGCCAGATCTGACAGAAATGTCGCTCTGCCGGGCCGAGCGACATGTGCTGTAAAATGTAATGCCAGGTAACAGACGTTTTACTACTGACTGTGACCCATGCCCCTCCTCAGCAGAGCTCGGGGCCAAACCAGCCCTCATCGCCCCTTATGGTTGCCCACTCTGGGCTGTAGGGTTGCCAGGTCTTACCTGGCTAGTGGTGGTGGGGGGTCCCAGTCCTGGAGATCTTTCGCACATGCCGCAATGACGTCACCCAGAAGTGACATCATCGCCCAGGGCATGTTGCAGGGGACGCTCTATCATTTAATGGAAAACTCTATGGTTTTTCCTTAAATGATCAAGTGTCGCCCCCCGCCACATGCCCGGTGTGATGACGTCACCTCTGGGTGACATCATCATGCTGGGCACATTGGTGCACTTGAGGGTCAATGGGAGCAGGGTTCTCCCCGCCATCTGGATCCAGGCCGGCAGATTGGAGGCTGCTAGAGCAGGCAACCCCCCCCGGGATCTGGCAGCCCTACTGGGTTGGGCATCCCTAGAGATCTGAAGGAAGACCCTGGGGAAGGGCGGCATTTGGGAGAAGGGAGGGACTTCAGCAGGGGGTATAATACCCTAATATAGGCCCTTGCAGTCCACATTCAGATTGGTTTCCCCCTAGTTACTCGTGGGCCGGCTAAGAGTCCTGGATAGACTGGTTCCAGCTCTCGGGCCATAATGTTGACATGTCTGCTCTAGGAATTTCCCCATGTCTCTATGGTCTTTACCATAAAGATTAAGGGGAATTCCTAGACCATCACCTGGAAGAGATGCCACATCCTTCCCAAACTCCACCCTTACCACTCAGAATAAGAGTCTTTCTGTTATGGCTTGTTCCTTCACAGGTAACTAATCACAGCGTATACATGTCTGGGAGAGAGAGCCTTGGAGATATTCTTAGGGGTTTTTTTTTTGGGGGGGGGTGAAAGCTGGTGGTCCTGAGTCTGATTCCTGGCCTGCCACTGGCTGAGATGGGGTGGCTCCAGTAGGCCTCCCATTGACCCACCTGGGGCAGGGAATTACCTGCCCGCAGCCCCAATTCCAAACCCTCAAGGGACTGAGGGTTTCTCTTGTGTGGTAAAGACCATAGAGAACAGGGGAGGCAGCCTAGAGAGTCACCTGGAAGTGGCACCACATCATCTCCAAACTCGGCCCTCATCAGGCGCCATCCCCAAATCTCCTGACATTTCCCAAGGCAGTGTTGAGAATCCTACTTCATGGTGGGGTTCACAGTGGGGTTGCCAGCTTTGGGTTGGAAATACCTGCAGATTTTGGGGGTGGAGTCTGAGGAGGGTGGGATATAGGGAGTGGAGGGAATTTAATGGGGTATAATACCATAGAGTCTACCTTCCAAAGCAGTTGTTTTCTCCAGGTGAACGGATCTCTGTCACCTGGACATCAGTTGTAATCCCAGGAGTTCTCCCACCACTACCCGGAGATCGGCAGCCCTAGTCCACAGGGAGTGTGCTCTTCCTTGGGCCCCCTCTTTGCTTCCCAACCCCTTCAGGGCTCAACATCTCCCCTCCCCTTCAGCAAGACTTCCCAACAGCTTTCCCCAGACCCACTTTTCCACTCTTTATGTCATGTTCTCTCTTCCTCGTCTTCCTTGTCTTCCTCCTCTCTCACTCTCGCTCTCCTCCCATCTTTTCATGCCCCTTGTGATCTGTACCCTCCTCCTCTTCCAGGGTTCCGCCCCACACCGATTAACCATACCTCCTGCCACCTTCATCAGACTTGGCCCTCCTTGCTAGCCAGTAGCTGGTTGGTGAAATCATGGCATTAGCCAGTCTTGGGTGTGCCTCACCTTGGCCCTGCCCATGAAGTGTCCATCTTCACCTGTGACATCTAGAGTTGCCAACCTCCAGGTGGGGCCTGGCATTCTCTAGGAATTATCGCTGTTCTCCAGACCACAGAGATCAGTTCCCCTGGAGAAGCTGGTAGCTTCAGAGGGCAGACTCTATGGCATGTGTTGCCTGTGGGCACCGCAGTGCCCGCTGACTCCTTTCCTGGTGTCCACCAAGTGTTGTGGTTGGGGCCAGGTGAGGCTTCCACCCAGCAAGGCTTCTGATTGGCCACTGGAGATGCAGGTTTTAGTTTTAAAAAAACCAAAACCCAATATGTTCATTTTAAAAGTGTCCTATGAAGCACAGCTTCCATCTGAAATGCTGAAATGTTACTATTGGAGTTATGCATAACCTGACTCCCTAAAATCTTGTGGTTGGCTCCACTTCAGGCAGCAGCGCTTTTGTGGTTGCCTCCGCCTCCTGTGGCAGCCATTTTGTGGTGATCTCCGCCTCCTGCAGCAGCCATTTTTTGTTTGGCTCCGCCTCCTGCTGCAGCCATTTTCTGGTTGCACCTTCCAACCTGTGTCAGAATTCCAAAGCTGCCTGCAGGGTCCAAAATGCTGGGGACCCCGTGCTCTATGGTGTAGCCTAGATTCTAGGTGAATTCCCTCCCCAAATCTCCCTCCTCCATGGGCATTACCCCCGAATCCCCTAGAATTTCCCAGACTGCAATTAGCAACCCTAGTGGCATCTTCTGCATCCTCCTGCTCTGCTGTCTGGCTGCTCCCACAGGCGGAAGGCTTCGAGACCCTCACATCTTCATGCTTATAGCTGCAGTGTTCAAGTCCTTTCTCCTCCTATTGGTTCTGAGTAGCCGCCACCCTGTCCATGTGGATTGGGAGCAATGTTCCCGCTAAGCTGAGTTCATGTGAGCTAGCTCACAGTTTTTAGCCTCCAGCTCACACATTTTTGTCCTAGTTCAGGAAGGGATGGCTCCAGAGCAAACTAATTTATGCGGTAACTAAATTGCTCACTCACAACTTTAATGCCAGTAGCTCAGAAAGTAGAATTTTTACTCGCAAGACTCCACTGCTTAGAGGGAGTATTGGTTGAGAGTCACATTTAACTAGTCCATGGGTAAGCAATGTATATCGGAGGAATTTTCATCATCTGGTCCTTTCCTCCCTCTGTCTGGAGGTGGTTGGCTCCGCCTCCTGCAGCAGCCATTTTGTGGCTGGCTCTGCCTCCTGCAGCAGCCATTTTGTGGCTGTGCCCTCCACCCTGTGTCAGTATTCCAAAGGACACTGTTGCCCTCTGAAGCTGCCTGATAAGAGGGAGACAGATGGATCTCCCTGCAGAGGGAGTTGCAGAGTTTTGGCGCCATGACCGAGAAGGCCCCTTTTGTTGTTGTTGTTGTTGTCACCTGTCTAGCCTCAGTGGCCGCAGGTACCCCATAATGTATCCAGCGCAGTATATATGTCCAGGCCAGCTTGGATTGGTTCTAGTCAGTCCGACACATGGCTGGGCGAAGCGCCTGAACTTCGTCCCTGAGAACAATGGACGGTCAGATCCCAGTTCCCTTCCAATCGAGGACCCGGGATCCGAGGAGATAATACAATTAGTGTATCTAGACCAATCACGGGGTCTGTCTGTGTGTTGGGGGTGTGGGTTTGCTTGGGAATATGAGCCGGCCTGCGAGCCAGCTTAGGTCATCTGGTTCCCGATCTTGAAATAAAAGTATGAGCTGATTTCACTCTACGGACTCGGCAGTCTCAGTGCTTTTCATACCCAAAGCGAGGTCTTCAGCTCTGCAGTCGCGCTTTGAGACGTAGGTCATTTCTGAGGAGCATTCGTTTCCACGAAGAGACTCTTTTTCTAAAAAAATAATAATTGTGAAGTCAATCGAGCCTGCAGCCTCATCGAAGCTGATTTATGATCACATTCATCAGGCCTTAAAAATATAAATGTCACGCCTCCGAACATTTTGCAGGTGAAAACAGGGTTTTACACCCCCCCCCTATTTACAGCAATGTTATTTTTTATAGCAAGGATGGCTGCCTGCGTGACCTTTCCCACTATCACCCATTTCCATATGCCACATTCATTTAATCGGCAAAGGACTGCTGAAAAAGGCAGGTTATTTGTTTAAGACATTTCTATGCCGCCTTTCCACCCAGGGTAGGTTCCCCAAGGCCCTTAAAGTGTCCCAGACATGAAAAATACCTTGGAATATTAAAAACAGCATTTAAAATACAAATGAAGAAGAAAAGGACGAAAAAGACGAAGAAGAAGATGGAGGAAATTGGATTTAAACCCTGCTCTTCACTACCCGAAAGAGTCTCAGAGGGGCTTACACTCTCCTTTCCCTTCCCAGTCCCCACAACAGGTGCCCTGTGAGGTAGGTGGGGCTGAGAGAGCTCTTTCGAGGACTGCTCTTGAGAGAACAGCTCTGAGAGAACTTGTGACTGGCCCAAGATCCCCCCAGCAGCTGCATGTGGAGGAGTGGGGAATCAAACCTGGTTCTCCCAGATTAGTCTGCACTCTTAACCACTACACCAGACTGGCTTCCCCTCTCTTCTGGCATCTTCCTTTTTATCCCTGGAGCTCCGCCCATGCCAGCCAAGCCCCTCCCTCCTCTCAGCCTTGTCCCTCTCTTAACCCCTTCCTTGCCTTGCCCCACTTCAGCTGGGTTTGCATAGGGCTAGCCAGAGGCCCTTGCTGTCCCCCGTGCTCTCAGCCGACCCCTTGGGCTGGCAAACCTCCTCCCCCTGCTGCTATGCTGGGGTTGTCAAGTCCCCATTGGCTACTGGCAGAGGCAGGGGAGGGAGGCTCGCCAGATCCAGTTTGGGAAACTCCTGGATATTTGGGGATGGAGCCTGGGTAGGACAGGGACCCGAGTGGGGTCTAATGCCATAGAGTCCACCTTCCAAAGCCGCCATTTACTCCAGGGGAACTGATCTCTGTAGCCCGGAGATGAGCTGTAATTCCAGGGGATCCCCAGGCCCCACCTGGAGGCTGGCATCCCTATACTATGCTCAGCCACCGCCTGGTACAGAAGAAGAGGAGGAGGAGGAGGAGGAGGAGGAGGAGGAGGAGGAGGAGATTGGATTTATACCCCGCCCTTCACTACCCGGAGGAGTCTCAGGGCAGCTTACAATCTCCTTTCCCTTCCCCTCCCCACAACAGGCACCCGGTGAGGTAGGCGGGGCTGAGAGAGCTCTGACAGAAACGGCTCTTTTTCAAGGACAGCTTTGCCAGAACGATGGCTTGCCCAAGGTCATCCAGCAGGTGCAAGTGGAGGAGTAGGAAATCCAACCTGGTTCTCCCAGATCGGAGTCCACACACTTAACCACTACACCAAAGAAATTTCTCCTGCCGGTGGCAGACCCCTGCTCCTGTAGCGCCCGCCAGGCTGCTACGGTCTCCTCATGAGGTGCCCCCCCCGTCTTGGAGCACCTGCTGCCTTTCGCACAGTAGGTGAGGCCTCCTCCGGCCTCTGGCGCTGCCTCTGTGCCAGACTACCTCGTGGGGTGGTCGTGAGGATGAAATGGGAGAGGGAACGATGAGGAACGTCACCCTGGGTCCCCATTATGGAGAATAACCCAGTGGGTATCAGCCTACCCTTTGTGTACCCCTTTTGGTTTTTGGCTTCCTTCTTTACAATGCCTTTTCTTTCATTTTATCTATATTGATTTTTTGGGGTTTTTTTGCAAACTGCTTTGGGTCCCTACTGGGAAGAAAAGCAGGAGATGAAATACGCAACATATGTTTCCAATTTCAAGCCAAGTCTCCAGGGAATCTGAATAGATTTTATGATTTCAGTCTATGGAAACCTGTTCCTATACAGAAATTTCAGTTGGACAGTGTTCCTTAAGAACATAAGAGAAGCCAGTGTTGGATCAGGCCAACGGCCCATCCAATCCAACACTCTGTGTCACACAGTGGCCAAAAATACCAGGGGCCATCAGGAGGTCCACCAGTGGGGCCAGGACACTAGAAGCCCTCCCACTGTTGACACCCCTCCCAGGCACCAAGAATACAGAGCCTCACTTGCCCCAGAGTCTCTATCTATAAAGTAAAGGTAAAGGTTCCTTTGCTCGAAAGCCAGTCAAATCCGACTCTACGGTTGCAGTGCTCATCTCTGTTTCCAAGCCGAAGAGCCAGCACTGTCCGAAGACGTTTCTGTGGTCACGTGGCTGGCATGACTAAACACCAAGGTGCACGGAACGCTGTTACCTTCCCACCGAAGTGGTACCTATTTATCTACTTGCAATTTCTTGCTTTCGAACTGCTAGGTTGGCAGGAGCTGGAACTAGAGACGGGAGCTCACTCCGTCATGCGGCACTCGGGTCTCGAACTGCTGAACTACTGACCTTCCACAGCCTGCAGTTCAGCGTCTTAACCACTTGAGCCACCTTGTAGCTAATAGCCTCTGATGGACCTCTGCTCCATATGCTTATCTAATTCCCTCTTGAAGCCGTCCATGCGTGTAGCCGCCACCACCTCCTGTGGCAGCGAATTCCATGTGTTAAAATCACTCTTTGGGTGAAGAAGGACTTCCTTTTATCCGTTCTAATCCGATCGCTCCTTCACAGTCTTCTAAGCTTTAGAAACGTGTTAAAAGTTTAAATGCCACTGGCAAGCTGTATTTTAATTTTGGCTTCTTATTCCAACTGGTCTATAGACTAGCCCGATTGGCAGCAATCTTAAAAGGACAGATCCTAAATGGCCCTCATTTACCTCGAAGGGCACTTTCATTCATGGACTGGGGATGGATTTCCACCTGCTTCGTTCCCACCGTGACCTGGGTGGCTGTGATTCTCAGTCGTAATTGCATCTTGTTCTTTAAAACTCCATTGCTGTCAAGAGAAAGATAGCAGCCTTAAGGGCTGGTTAATTTGACCAATTGTTACCAGGTCATGTTTGTCAAGGATGAAGCTTTTGCATGTTGGCTGGAAAGGTAAAGGTTTCCCTTGCTCGAAAGCCGGTCAAATCCGACTCTAGGGTTGCGGTGCTCATCTCCGTTTCCAAGCCGAAGAGCCAGCGCTGTCTGAAGACGTTTCCGTGGTCATGTGGCCGGCATGACTAAACGCCAAGGTGCATGGAACGCTGTTAACTTCCCACCAAAGTGGTACCTATTTATCTACTTGCAATTTCTTGCTTTCAAACTGCTAGGCTGGCAGGAACTGGAACCAGAGATGGGAGCTCACTCCGTCATGCGGCACTCGGGTCTCGAGCTGCCAAACTACTGACCTTCCACAGCCTGCAGTTCAGCATCTTAACCACTTGAGCCACTGCAGCTCCATCTTGGATGGAAAAGGTCATGTTTCTTAAACCGTTAGCTCGTTAGTGGGGAGATAGTGGATAAAATTAGTAGATAGAAGACTAGTTTTTTTCCCCCATCTCGATCTCTCTCGATGACGAAGGATTCACCCATGGCTGAACCAGACTATCAGGAGGAGAAACTGTTGTGCGGCTGGCAAGATTGAAAGTTTTACTTCCCTCCCATTTGAGGCTTTCTCTGGAGCAAGAACCTGCTGCTTGTAAAGACAAAGGCTGAGTTCAGACTGGCCGTTTGGCCCGATGTAGGCACATTTCAGAAACGTTTCACAAACCGATTAAAGGGCCGGTTCACACAAGCATGGCTGCCTGGCGTTCCCCAGCCGTACTTAACCCGTCCCTTAACGCTTCCCTCCCAAGTTTAAAAAAATACTAGGTGAAAGTTGTAGCAAACCCTGGAGAGTGCGTTCATCCCACTTCCCAGAAGTGTGAACACTGAAAGCCATGGGATCCTGACACAATTGCTGATGCTCTTATGCTCATATCGCCGGATTGTGCAAAAAAAAGCCGTGCCTTACAGCCACGCCTCCGCCAGGGGCAGGCCAACAGTTCAAAAGCTCCCTTGCACATCCTACCCGGTATGTTCCCGCATCAGTTGGTGCAGTGTGACCGGGAAAACCCCGGAATAGGTTGTGCTGGGTCTTTTCACCACGAATCCCTCACGCTTCAAACTGCCAGTCTGACCTCAGCCAAAGTGAGATAGTTTAAGTGGCTGGGTTCTTTTTAAAGTTTTCTGTTTCGGACTGGCAGAAATTTTGTTCGAATAATATCTTAAACATGAAAATCGTATGAATGGTAACCTTTACTTTGACCTGTTTTGTGCCGTCATTTCCTCGGATGCTGCCGCTTTCTTCTTCCTGAATGAGTCATGTGATTGACTCCAGCCAGTCAGGAATGACACAGTGAAGGTGCTTATGTCAATCACTGTGTAGCCAGATTTGCGTACGTGATGGTGTTATTAAGGCAAGTAACGACAATTGAGAATAAGGGCAAGTAAGGACACTGTAAATCAATAAGTGAACTTTTTTTTTGGTGAGTGAACGCCACACATTTTTGAGCTCTGCTGCTGAAAATGTTCACCCGATAAGTTTTGGGTCAGCTTTACACTGAATACGTTTATTAAATTTAAAACGAGACGGTCAAACAAAAGAGTCAAATGAAGGCCAAAGGTCTCCGGAGAAAATGGCTTCCGTGCCTCAGACATGTCAATCAGTTGGCCCCAGAAGAGAAACGTCTCCGTCGAGCCTTATGAATGAATAGACTCTAGTCACTCGTGGATGTCTTATAGTACCAAGGTTTCTTTATATAGCTTTTTCTCTTCAGGATTTCAAACTACAAAGCTCCCAAAGAAGCCTTTTCCCCTAATGCATGCAGGTCTTGAAAGGACGCGTTGCCTTCTCTCATAGCATGTGGGCTGAAAGACCAGCATTCTAATGGGAGAAGCAACACTTACGCTTATGGTATTATATCTTTGGACACAGAATGCTTACTGCCATCCTATGAAAGTGGAAAATTCCTACTTGAATGTAAGCCTCCCTGTTGAACAAAGCCCTTTTGAATCTATCACGAAACCAACCAGAGCCTTTGACTGGAATCATCTGCATTTTAACTGGGTGATGTGTGTTGGAATGCGCAACTCAGCATGCCTGGACATTGGGAGCGCAACATCTCTCTAAGGCTGGAATTTGACACGCAGCTGCGAGATCACACGGCCCTTTGAAGCTGCGGGCTTAGCCCATCATTGTGTGATCAGATGCAACTGTGGGTGATTCTGGTGTTTTTTTGCTATTTGTTTTCCTTGCACATAAATGAGGAATTGAACTTTCGCACTGAAGGCCCCCTGTGGTGTATGCGATGATGCGCATACCGCGAAGGGGAGGGGAAACACAGTACAGAGTCGGGATAGCCTGGTCAGACCGTCCCGATGGCATGAAAACGTGCTTGAGCAATCAGACAGGGGAAAATCCACCTGTGGCCCACCTGATCTGAATAACACTGGATTTTCCCTAGTGTCTTTTAACTCCGCTTTCATGGCAAAGCAGCACGGGTTGCTGTCTGACCGCTCCTGTTAGATCCATCAAGTATTTGCACCTATGTTGGATCTAAAGGAACATGTGATCACAGCCCCAGTGTGTATAGGTGTCATCTCCTTGAATAGGATGCCTCTTTTTGTCTTAATCCGGGAACTGCCCTCTGACGTCTCCTCTCCCTTTGTCCTCTCACTCACTGCACATGGCCTTCCTGTTATGTCTTCATAGACATAAGTGACAGCATAATCAAGCAGGTGCTCATTATGCGGATTGGAAATACTGTGTTGTATTGCCCAATCAGAGGGCTTATAAAAATACATCTGTGATTGGTTATGGACTTGAGTTATGATTGGCCCTTTTACATTAACTGTGATTGGTTATTACTTTCAAATATTATTGGCGCGTTATAATATTATGGGCGTGGCTACTTCAGCCAGAACTGTATATAAACTGCTGTTTTAGGACTGTATTTTGTCTAGCTGGTCTAGTCCTTAGCTGGTCTAACTTGGAGCTGAAATAAAGCTGAAATCACTTTTGAATTTACCTCCGGTGTGTTGTCTCATACTTATCAACTGGCGACGAGGATGGGATTTAGCGGGTAGGCAGCCCCGCTGAGACACCACGGAGGAAGTTCCGATCGACCGCAAGTTTCCGAGGGGGCCGTCCGCCCCAGGAAGCGCCGCGATGAGCTCCAAGCACCGGTTCGAGCCGTTCGAGCCCGCGACCGAGGACTGGGAGGCGTACCTCACCCGGTTCGAGTTTCACCTCGAGAACGCCGGGGTGACGGATGCTGCGAAGAAACGAGCTGCACTGCTTAGCTCGTGTGGCAAAGAGGTGTTCGACATTGCTCGTTCACTTGTCACGCCGGATGACATCAAGACCATGCCGTACGCCACCCTGACGGAGAAGTTGAAGGCTCATTTCGCGCCGCAGCCTTCAGAGATCGCTTCTTGGCACGCGTTCTATGAAAGGCGGCAAGGCTCCAGCGAATCAGTAGCCGAGTTTGTGGCGGCATTGAGGAAGTTGGCAAGGGCTTGCAACTTCGCAGATCTCGAGACAGCTTTGCGAGACCGGCTGGTCTGCGGCCACCGCGATGCAAAGCTGCAACAACGCCTGTTCGCCCTAAAGACGCTGACATTCAAGGTCGCGTTCGAGGAAGCCATCGCCGCTGAAGCTGCTGAAAGGTCGACGCGAGAAGTGCGACAGCGGCCTGCGGCAGCTGAATACAGCATTCACCAACAGGTCGAGGACCGTGAGCCGGTGGCCGCCGTGGATGACGTACGAGAGCCTTGTTTCAGCAGCCAGCCGCGAACCCAAGTGAAGACTGCGCCAGCACGTCAGTGCCTTGGTTGTGGCGGGAAGCACGAGCGCGACACCTGTTGGGCCAAAGGGTTGGTTTGTCGGGCTTGCGGAAAGCGTGGGCACATCGCCAGAGTTTGCAAGTCGAAGAGATCGCCGCCTACGTCGCCTCCACAGCGCTCTCAATTCCGAAGCAAGGTCAACACAACCTGCTTTTCATCCCTGTCGTCCCGAAACCCGACCCTGTCATCCAACCCCTCTTCATCGTCCGTCCTCACCACGGGAGCACCCCGAAGGAAGAAGATTTTCGTCACCTTGTTCCTCGATGGAATTCCCTGCCCGTTTGAAGTCGATTCCGGGTCGGCTAGAACCATCATTTCAACGTGCACGTTGGATCGTCTTTTTCCGAGCCGAAGCCGCCGCCGCCGCCTCCTGCCCACTGATGCCCGTCTAGCAGATTTTCAGGGACACCGAATTCCATTGGCAGGTGAGGCGGAATTTGACGTCCGTTTCAAAGAGCGTAAGGCGGCTCTGTCCCTGATTGTTGCCGAAGGGGACAGGGTAAGCCTGTTGGGGCTCGATTGGTTTGAGCCATTAGGCATTGCTATTTCTGGTATTAATACGGTATGTCATGATAAATGGAATTGTTTGTATGACGAGTTTCCTCAGGTTTTTGCAAAAGGGCTGGGAACTTATACGGGTCCCCCGGTTTCATTTGAGTTGGATCCAAATGTTAGGCCTATCAGGCTAAAATATAGGAAGGTGCCGTTAGCATTGCAACCCAAGATTGAAATGGAAATTGACAAGCTCCTAGAGCAAGGGGTTTTGGAGCTAGTTCCGTACAGCAAATGGGAAACGCCTATTGTTACTCCTGTCAAACCTGATGGTAGCATACGTATTTGTGCAGATTATAAATGCACAATCAATAAGGCGCTACAACAACATTCCTACCCTGTACCGGTAATAAGCCATGTACTTGCATCTCTTGGGGAGGCAAGGTGTTTGCAAAATTAGACCTTGCCCAGGCATATCAACAGTTGCCCATAGATAACAATGCTGCAGAAGCACAAACCATCGTTACGCATAGAGGTGCGTTTAAAGTTAAGCGCCTACAATTCGGGGTTAATGTCGCACCAGGGATTTTCCAGGGTTTAATGGAGGGGTTGCTCAGAGGTATCAAGGGAGTAATTCCCTATTTTGATGACGTGCTTATTGCGGGAAAAAGTGATGAAGAGTTGCTGGAAAGGGTCCGGAGTGTTCTGAAGTGTTTCAATAAGGCTGGGTTGCGAGTAAAACGGGAAAAATGTGCGATTGGGGTCTCCAGTGTCGAGTTCCTTGGGTTCAAGATTGACGAACAAGGTGTACACCCAACCCCTGGAAAGGTAGCAGCTATACACAATGCACCCAGACCGACAAATAAAACGGAGTTACAAGCCTATCTTGGGCTAATCAATTTTTACCACTCATTTCTGCCCCACAAAGCTTCGGTAGCCGAGCCATTGCATCGATTGTTGAATAAAGGCGCGAAATGGGTTTGGGGACAGCTACAAGAGAGGGCATTTGAAAATGTTAAAGCGTTACTGACTTCTGACAGCGTGCTAACTCATTTTGATGAGGGTAAAATGTTGGTTTTGGCGGCTGATGCGTCGCCATACGGTATTGGGGCAGTTTTGAGCCATGTAATGCCTGACGGGTCTGAGGCGCCGATTGCATACTACTCAAGGTCATTGAGTGGTGCAGAAAAAAACTACGCGCAAATAGACAAAGAGGGTTTGGCGCTTGTAAGTGCGGTCAAGAAATTCCATGACTTTTTGTACGGCCGCCATTTCATTCTGGTGACGGACCACAAGCCGCTACTGGGAATCTTTGCCCCTGACCGCCCCACGCCCAACATTCTGTCGCCCAGAATGCTGAGATGGGCCCTGTTCTTGGCGGCGTACGAATACGACTTGGAACATAGACCTGGAAAATGTATCGCGCACGCTGATGCTCTGAGCCGCTGTCCTCTGCCTGAGACTGGGTTCGATCCGGCTCCTACAGCGGACATTTGCACCTTGGATGAACTGTCGGAGTCTCCACTTCGGTCCGAGGACGTTGCCGCATTCACCCAGAAGGACTTGATACTATCTCGTGTTTTAAACTGGGTGTGGAGGGGTGGCCGAGTGTCTGTTCAGAGCCTGAGTTCAAGGCGTACTGGGACAGAAGGTCTGAGCTGTCCATTGTTAAGGGTTGTGTACTATGGGGGAACAGAGTCGTGATTCCCCCCAAACTAAGAGGAAGGGTTCTTGAGTCCCTGCATGCCGGGCACCCAGGGATTGTTCGCATGAAGGCCCTGGCGAGGGGGTATTTATGGTGGCCTGGGCTCGATGCAAACATCGAAGAGAAAGTCCGAGGCTGCGTGCGCTGCCAGCAGTCACGGCCTGACCCTCCGCACACACCACCAGCACCCATGAACAGAGCTGAAAAGCCTTGGTCAAGGCTGCACTTTGACTTTGCCGGGCCAATCAACGGCCAAATGCTCCTAGTGGTTGTGGACTCTTATTCGAAGTGGCTGGAGGTAGTCCCCATGAGGTCCACGACATCGGCAAACCTAATAAAGGCTTCGCGCCAACTTTTTGCCACCCATGGGCTACCTGAAGTACTGGTCAGTGACAACGGCCCTCAACTGACCTCTAGGGAGTTTGCCGGCTTCCTAGAGGGCTACGGAATCCGGCACATCACCACAGCCCCGTTCCATCCTGCTTCTAACGGCCAGGCAGAGCGGATGGTTCGGACGGCGAAAGAGACCCTCGCCCGACTGCCTGGCGAGGACTGGGACCATCGAGTGGCCGATTTTCTCCTGTGGCAGCATGTCACACCGAGCTCTGCCACAGGGAAAAGCCCGGCCGAGCTGCTCATGGGGAGGAAATTGACAACCCTCCTCGACCGCCTGCACCCGGATCTGGATGGCAGCAGAGCTGTACGGGCCGAATCGCCCACGCCATCCAGGGAGTTCCAGCCCGGGGACTGGGTCTTTGCCCGAAACTACTCCGAGGGGCACCGGTGGCTTCCCGCCGAAGTCACCAACCGTCTAGGGTCCAGGATGTATGTGGTGAGGCTATCTGACGGCCGAAAGATACACCGCCACATAGACCAACTCCGGCAGCGATGGTCTCCTGCGGACCAGGAGATTGAAGCCGGAGATTGTTTCAGGCCCAGGGAGCAGTCCCACTTGCCTCCGGACGAGGTGAGTGCTGCTGGTTCTCGTCAAGAACCTGAGGCAGGGCAGACCCCGGCACTCTCGGACCCTGAAGAGCCTGTCAGCCCAGCAGTGCCTGGCGCTGAATCTAGTGCAGACCCTGATCCACCTGAAGCCCCAGAATTAAGGCGGTCACAACGAAGCAGAAGGGCCCCTCCCCACTTGTCTGATTACGAGTGTGTTCCATCTAAGGGGGAGGAGTTGTTATGTCTTCATAGACATAAGTGACAGCATAATCGAGCAGGTGCTCATTATGCGGATTGGAAATACTGTGTTGTATTGCCCAATCAGAGGGCTTATAAAAATACATCTGTGATTGGTTATGGACTTGAGTTATGATTGGCCCTTTTACATTAACTGTGATTGGTTATTACTTTCAAATATTATTGGCGCGTTATAATATTATGGGCGTGGCTACTTCAGCCAGAACTGTATATAAACTGCTGTTTTAGGACTGTATTTTGTCTAGCTGGTCTAGTCCTTAGCTGGTCTAACTTGGAGCTGAAATAAAGCTGAAATCACTTTTGAATTTACCTCTGGTGTGTTGTCTCATACTTATCACTTCCATGGAGACACATGTCTCTAAAGGTCTCTCTTGAAGAGACAGTGTCCTCATACTTTCACGTACGTGATGCCAGACTAGCCGGCCATTTGTGAAAGGGAAAGTACTCTTTAGATTAAGCTTCCAAGAGCCAGTTTGGCATAGTGGTTAAGTGCGTGGACTCTAATCTGGGAGAACCGGGTTTGAGTCCCCACTCCTCCACTCGCACCTGACTGGATGACCTTGGGTAAGCCATAGTTCTGACAGAGCTCAAGGACAGTTCTGGAAAGAGCTTTCTCAGCCCCGCCTACCTCACAGGGTGTCTGTGGTGGGAAGGGGAAGGGAAAGGAGCCTATAAATCGCTCTGAGACTCCCTCAGGTAATGAAGGGCAGGGTATAAATCCAATCTCTTCTTCTCTTCTTCTTTCTTTTCTTTTCACTGCAACTTGAATGTGAACTGGATCTTCTTGAATTGATGTGAATTTACCTTTTTGAACTATACTTCTTGGAAGATTTTACTCCACACAGTATCGTGCTTCTATGACTGGGCCAAACTCTTCTATATTAACCAAATATCCCAATAGTAAGCGGTATTGGTGTAGTGGTTAAGTGCGTGGACTCTAATCTGGGAGAACCGTGTTTGATTCCCCACTCCTCCACTTGCACCTGGCTGGAGGACCTTGGGCAAGCTGTAGTTCTGATAAGAGCTGTTCTTGAAAAAGCGCAGTTTCCGTCAAGAGCTCTCTCAGCCCCACCTACCTCACAGGGTGCCTGTGGTGGGGAGGGGAAGGGAAAGGAGTTTGTAAGCTGCTCTGAGACTCCTTCAGGTAGTGATGGGAGGGGTATAAATCCAATCTCTTCTTCTTCTGTCAGAGCTGTTCTTGAAAAAGGGCAGTTTCTGTCAGAGTTCTCTCAGCCCCACCTACCCCACAGGGTGTCTGTTGTGGGGAGAGGAAGGGAAAGGTGTTTGTAAGCCGCTCTGAGACTCCTTTGGGTAGTGATGGGAGGGGTATAAATCCAATCTCTTCTCTTCTATATGATATCTCTTTAATGTGTGCCCCTTGGGTCCTCTTAGTTGAAAAAGAAGCTCAGACGGTTGAGAAATGAACACATCCAAGGAAAACGACACAACCATAACTCACTAGGGGTTACTGGTAAGAAAACATTGATTTAGTGGCCGTTGTGTACTCACTTGAATATTAAATGTCTAGGGAAACCTTATATACTCCTAATGAGCAAATAATTACCCTGAAATAGCTTGTCGTCCCAACTGAAACTCGATTTACAAATAGTTTTGTTGGCATGGCTCCTCCTAAGGAACTGAGAGACTGCTGGTTTTGCAGATATGGGGAAGGAAAACAGATGCCAGATGTAAGAACCATTGAGATCAGGGGTCCCCAGCCTTTTTTGGGCCTGTGGGCATCTTTGGAATCCTGACACAGCGTGATGCGTGCGGTCACAAAATGGCTGCCACAGAACGGCTGCCACACGAGGGGGACCCAGACACAAAATGGCTGCCACAGTGGAGATCCTTGTGCTGTGGTGGTGCATCCGCACAGCCTATCAGATCTCCAGTGGCCAATCAGAACCTTTGCCGGGCAAAAGCCTTACCTGGCCCCACCCGCTTTCTGAAAACACCTGAAGGGCACCGGGAAGGGGTCTGCAGATGCTGTGGTGTCTATGAGCACTGTGGAATCGCGATATCTAGGATCACAAAAGGCACGCAGAATAAGAAGAAGAGAAGAGTTTGGATTTATACCCCGCCCTTCACTGCCCAAAGGCATCTCAGAGCGGCTTACAAACTCCTTTCCCTTCCCCTCCCCACAACAGACACCCTGTGAGGTAGGAGGGGCTGAGAGAACTTCTGACAGAAACTGTCCTTGAGAGAACAGCTGTGCCAGAGCTTGTGACTGACCCAAGGTCACATCAGCAGGTGCAAGTGGAGGAGTGGGGGAATCAAACCCGGTTCTCCCAGATTAGAGTCCGTGCTCTTAACCACTACACCAAACTGGCTCTGTGCAATGGTGCCCGATGCCCAGTGCAGATCAGAGGTGGTGCAAACTTTGCAGCCACGTTCACTCACAAACTGAGCCTCACACATGAACCTTATACTGAATCAGACCACCAGTCCTTCAAGGTCAGTATTGCCAACTCAGACTGGCAGCTGCTTTCCAGGGTCTTAGGTAGAGGTCTTTCACACCACCTGTTACCTTTCCCCTGGAGATGCTGGGGATTGAACCTGGGACTTTCTGCATGCCAAGAAGATGTCCTGCCATTGAGCCGTGGCCTCACATGTCAGGGCTGTCAGCATTGGCTCAACGGCTTTGGGGCTGCACTGTTATCTGTGGTGGTGGAGTTTCATTTCCTCCTGCCTTGAGGACTCCTTTGCATCTTCAAAGTTGGTGAAATAAATACATCCCAGGGTAATGGATAGTCTGGTCTGGTAATTAAGTGACACAGGGAGAGGAGGTAACTTCATTTCCCATAATACTGTGCAACAACACACATGCCCAGAATAAAGTCGATAACATGGATTTAGATGAACACCAAACACAAAAACTTTTTAAAATGCATTTATTTACAGTCCCACTGTGACTGGTTTCCTCAGTTTTTATTTAAATGTTTGGCCGCTGAGGGCTATGTAGTGACAACTTTTCAAGAGAACATAAGAACGTAAGAAGAGTCCTACTGGATCAGACCAGTGGTCCATCTAGTCCAGCATCCTGTCTCACACAGTGCCCAACCAGTTTTTCTGGAGGACCACCAACAGGAGGCCAAGGCCTTCCCAAGAATATAAGAAGAGCCCTGCTGGATCAGACCAGTGGACCATCTAGTCCAGCCTCCGGTCTCACACAATGGCCAACCAGTTCCTTTGGAGGGCCAGCAACAGGGCACAGAGGCCCAGGCCTCCTGATGTTGCTTCCTGTGACTGGGATACAGAAGTCAACTGCCTCTGGACATAGAGGTTCCCTTTAGTTACCATGGCTAGTAGCCACTGATAGACTCATCCTTCATGAATCTATCTAATCCTCCTTTAAAGTATCTAATTTCTTTTTGAAGGAGAAATTCGGACTCCCGTTAGACTGTGCAAGAATGCAGATGCATGAAATGCTGCTGACTGTGCTGTACTATTTCAATAAGCAGAAACTAACCTGCCAAAGAGGTTTGAACTACTCACAAATAGCCAAACTGCTTGATGAAAAACCAGATGCTGCTCGCAACTGGTGAGCAAAACATGAGCCGAGCTGGTGAATTTTGAGCACCTCTAGTGCAGATCACAGACTACTCAGAATAACCATCTTACCTTGGGAAATTTAAGTTAGGCTAAAAAGTAGGCACACTTACTTGCGTGCGTATTATAAGATAATTATTATGAACTTCCAGGGGTCTACTATGTAGAAAAGCTTTAAATAATCCAGTCAAGCTTACTTCTGGGTCACAGCTCGCAAAATCACTTCCCTTGATGGTTTTGCAAAGCACTTTGCAAATTATTTAGCATGATGTAGCACCGTTTGACTGGACCACAACAGGAGCCAGAGTGTGGAAAACGGGCGGAACGTCCTGTTCACCTGTATGATTTGGGAGGAATGTTTGCAGTAACAAAAAAAAAATCACTCTTTCATCTGGCAGTCGAGTTTGTGGCTTTCTCTTTTTTGTTTGTGTGTTTTTGATTTTTTTCCCTTGCCATCATGTTGCAGGTGACTTGTGGCAATTCCCATAGAGGTTTCAAGGCACGAGACATTCTGCCATTGCCTGCCTCTGCATAGCGATGCCGCTATTCCTCGGCGGACTCCAAGTACTAAGCAGGGCTGATCCTGCTTAGCTTCCGAGACCTGACAAGTTTGGGCTAGTCTGGGCTGTCCAGGTGAGGCAAGAATTGTGTGCCATGACGTCGCAACCAACTCATGCTGACCCCAGGGCCATGCGGTTTCCAAGGCAAGAGATGCTCTGTGGTGGTTTTCCATTACCTTCCTCTGCATAGCGTCAGATCCCCAGTTAAGACACTCTCCACAACACTTTGGGCAGTGATGCTTTATTAGAGATATGCTTGCTACAGGAACTGGATCTTTGTCAGGACTGAGGAAAGCACGCGAAATCCAGAGGTTATAGGTAGAGCCCAATGCACCCCACACCCCATGCATACGTCAGCATTCGGCCGCTAGTGTTACTATGACGACCCTGACAGATATACGGTGTCTTATTCTAGCCCGGCAAAAGAGTCTCTGAGGCCACATCCCGTGAGAACAGGCCAAGGGGTGCAACTTGAGGAATGGTTATGGCTACTACGGGCAAGCACTCAACCCACACATACTCTCCCCTCAGGAATTCCCTCTCCTTTGATACATGGCAAGGGAAGCAGTGAAGCAAGACGAAGAGAAGTGAAACCAAAACCTTGACACATAGCAACCCTGGCATTCCTTGGCAGTCTCTCACCCACATACTCACCAGGGTCGACCTTTCTAAGCTTCTCATTGGCCCCGGTCACACGTGCCGGGTAACATGGGGGTGAGGTGTGGTTATTTCCACTGTCGCAATTTGACTCACACCTTTTTCCTCAGCTCAGGAAGGATGGCTCCAGAACAAACTCATTGATACAGTAGCCAAATCGCCCGCTCACAACTTTAATGCCAGTAGCTCATGAAGTAGAATTTTTGCTCAGAATTTGACAGAGAGGACTCTTGAGAGTCCCTTGGACTGCAAGGAGATCAAATCAGTCAATCCTAAAGGAAATCAACCCTGACTGTTCCCTGGAAGGCCAGATCCTGAAGCTGAAGCTCAAATACTTTGGCCACCAATGAGAAGGGAGCACTCACTGGAGAAGACCCTGATGCTGGGAAAGATTGAAGGTCAAAGAAGAAGGGGACGGCAAAGGATGAGATGGTTAGATAGTGTCATCGATGCAATGAACATGAAATTGAGCAAACTTCAGTGGACAGCGGAAGACAGGAGGGCCTGGCGTAATGTGGTCCATGGGGTTGCGAAGAGTCGGACTCGACGGTGCGACTGAACAACAACAACAATTTGACTCGCCCCAATGTGATCAGACGTGACAGCGTTGTTTCCGTCGGCGGGTGTTTCCTGCGTGTTCCAACCAGGAAGCAGGGACGTGAGAGGAGCACGCTGGAGTGATCACACAGAGAGCATCCGTCTGCAGCCCATCGCAACCAGTTGCTAGTGGATTTTCCCAGGTACTTTTAAACTCCGCATCTTCGGCTGGACAATACCAGTTGGCGACAGGTGTGCGATGCTTACCGGATGTTTCCGTGTGATCACGCCCGTATAACCCACCCGGCAATCGTGGCTCTCCCACTGCAAATTCTGCATGTGACCGGGAACTTTGTTAGGTAATTCAAATGCATATAACAGTACTATGTTGAATTTGCTGCAGTGCGTATCATCGTAGAACACTTCGGTATTTCAAACGACTGCGGTAAGAAATTGTCCGCGGAATCCTTTCTTCTTCTCAGCTGACATCACCTGACTTTTCAGAACTTTCCCCAAAACAAGGGATGTTTCTCGAGGCTGGAGCCGTGCACGGTGGAGATAAATAAAAGTGGCAAGGTCACAGGCGTTGTGGGGAGAAACTATTTGAAAGGAAATGAAGTCTGGATCATATTCGGCTGTATCTCATTCTCTGCTTCTCGGCTTCTAAGCTATCCTGATTTATTTCTACCAAGAAAAAGGGAGACAGCGAACTGTTTGCACGTCACCTATTTCCTGAGGGGAGTGTGAACTAAAAGCACCTGATGGGGGAAGGGTGTATCCGAGAGCCCGCTGTCTCTGTGACTTTGATTACAACTGACTTCCTGTCAAAACGCCCCTTCCTTACTGCTGTCCTGGGCTGCGGTGCATAAAGGTAGGACAATAAATCGCAGCAACGGAATTACTGTTTTCCCCCTCCATAGTTAACCAATAGCTAGAGAATGTCGGGCCAATTCCCTGGTCAAGAGGGCTTCAGACCAGTGCGCCCTCTAAGCTGAGTGAGTGTGAGCTAGCTCACAGTTTTTTAGCCTCTGGCTCACACGTTTTTGCCTTAGCTCAGGAAGGAGGGCTCCAGAGCAAACTCATGGATACAGTAGCCGAATCGCCCGCTCACAACTTTAATGCCAGTAGCTCATGAAGTAGAATTTTTGCTCACGAGACTCCACAGCTTAGAGGGAACATTGCTTCAGACTAGGGCTGTAGGTCCCTCCCGGCCTCATCGCTGGCTATGCAACGACTTCACTTCCAGCGTGCAGCAGAAGTGAGGTCATCATGTCACCAGCGTCACAGTGACGCTCTGCTATTTGGGCACAAACTCTGTGGTAAAAATGGCTTCTACCACAGAGTTTTGGCCCATATACCAATGACAGCATAAGAACATAAGAGAAGCCAATGTTGAATCAGGCCAATGGCCCATTTAGTCCAACACCCTGTCACACAGTGGCCAAAATATACCAGGTGCCATCAGGAGGTCCACCAGTGGGGCCAGGACACCAGAAGCCCTCCCACTGCTGCCCCCCCCAGCACCAAGAATAGAGTGCATCACCTGCCCCAGACTGAGAGTTCCTATCTATACCCTGTGGCTAATAGCCACTGATGGACTTCTGCTCCATATGTTTATCTAATTCCCTCTTGAAACTGTCCATGCTTGTAGCTGCCACCACCTCCTGTGGCAGTGAATTCCATATGTTAACCACTCTTTGGGTGAAGAAGGACTTCCTTTTATCTGTTCTAACCTGACTGCTCAGCAATTTCATGGAGTGCCCACGAGTTCTTGTATTGTGAGAAAGGGAGAAAAGTCCTTCTTTCTCAACCTGCTCAATCCCATTCATAATCTTACAAACCTTGATCATGTCACCCCTCAGCTGTCGTTTCTCCAAGCTAAAGAGCCCCAAGCGTTTTAACCTTTCTTCATAGGGAAAGTGTTCCAACCCTTTTATCATTCTAGTTGCCCTTCTCTGCACTTTTCCCAATGCTATAATGCACTTCCAGTGCACACCAGAAGTGATGTTGCTATGTTGTCAGTGACAAGGCTTAGGCCTCCTTCCTGCTTCTGGTAAATTCCACCACCAGCCAGCTGAGAGATGGCAGGGGGCAGGGTCTGAGGATCCCCTGCCCCTGGTGGGAGACTGGCAGCCCTACTTTAGACAGGAAGAGCTACTTTTGCTGAATGTAGAGTTGCCAGGTGGACTTACCCTGCCAGTGGGGGGTGGGAGGCAGCTTTCCAGGAGTGGGGTGGGTGGGGCAATGTCACCATGTGTGATGTTGCTGATGCGATGATGTCACATGGAATTGATGTCATCACACCGGTGAAATTGCATGGCGACGCTCCAGCATTCAAGGCAAAACTCTTTGGTAACCATAGAGTTTTGTTCCAAATGCTAGAGCATCACTGCGCAATGCCCCTGGTGTGATGACGTCACTTCTGTGTGACATAATCTCATCCATGACATTGCCACATAAAGAGGCTGTTTGGGGTGGGGCTTCCACTACTAAGCCAGCTCACCTGTGGCGGGCTGAAGCCCCCAAAATCAGGGGAACCCCAACCGGGAGTCTGCCAACCCTAGCTGAATGGATTGTGAGAAAGAAATCAGCCACAGAGAGTTAACCAACTATGTCTTGGGTCATAAAAGGTAGAGGGAGAGGGAAAACTTGAAGTGGTTCTATGGACCTGCTACTTGCCCCAGTGAGGAAATGTACACATATTTGTGGCTACACATAAGATTTCCCAGTGGGCCATTTCAGGACAGGAAGCTAGTGCTGGGGGGGGGGGCTTAGCCCCCTCTCCTTGCAAGGTGACATTACACTTTCCTTATGAAGAAAGGGTAAAGAGGTTAGGGCTCTTAAGCTTGGAGAAACAACAATGAAGGGTAACGTGATAGAGATTTACAAATTTATGCGTGGGGTAGAGAAGGTAGAGAAAGAAGGACTTTTCTCCCTTTCTCACAATACAAGAACTCGTGGGCACTCAATGAAATTATAGGTTTAGAACAGATAAAAGGGAGCACTTCTTCAGCCGAAGAGGAATTAACACACGGAATTCACTGCCACAGGAGGTGGTGGCAGCTACAAGCACCGACAGCTTCAAGAGGGGACTGGATGAACCTATGGAGCAGAGGTCCATCAGTGGCTATTAGCCACAAGGTATAGATGGAACACCCTATCTGAGCAGTGATGGTCTGTCTTCTTGGTGCTTGGGGGCAAGAGTGGGAGGGCTTCTGGAGTTCTGGCCCTGCAGGTGGACCTCCTGAAGGCCCCTGGGTTTTGGCTGCTATATGACACAGAGGGTTGAACTGGATGGGCCACTGGCCTGATCCAACATGGCTTCTCTTATGTTCTCGTGAAGGGTTTCTTTGGTAACAGTACCTTCTTACTTACAACCTGCCACGATATTATAACTAGCACTTTTTTAAAAAAGAGCTCCAACGAAAATTAATGAGACTTGCCTGGAATCTCTAGATCACTTCCCATGTTAGCTATCATAACGCTTCAGCTTTTGCGCATGTAGTGAGAAGGATCTGACCGTCACATCTTCCCCCTCCCGTTGAGGACATGCATATTAAAAACACCGGAATGGCATACTGGAATTGCATCCGGAAAAGCGACCTTGAGATCCAATCCCTCATTTCACAGTTTCCCTTTTCAGTCTGCTCCTCCTACTGTAATCCTTTCCAAAGGCATCAAACTAGCAGTTTTGTCCACATCATTATCTAAGAGTGACAACCGGCAGGCAGAACTATAAATACTTTTCCTCCAGGAGATGTTCTGTCGTGTCAGCCACTGGCTTTCATGCTGCCGGCTCTTATTAGCCCTCATCCGCACTGAGAGGAGACCCTCAAGTGTTGCCACTTGGTCAGTTTTCCGGTCTGGACCCGACTGGAGGTTGAATGCTAATCCTGGTGTGGTGGCGAAGAGTGGGAGACTCTAATCTGGAGAATTGGCTTTGATTCCTCACTCCTCCACATGAAGCCACTTGGGTGACCTTGGGCTAATCCTGGTTCTCTCAGGACTCTCTCAGCCCCACCTGCCTCACAAGGGGCTTGTTGTGGGGAGAGGAAGGGAAGGCGATTGTCAGCCACTTTGAGACACATGAGGCCTGCTGGGTGATCTTGGGTGAGCCCAGGTTCTCTCAGGACTTTCTCAGCCCCACCTGCCTCACAAGGTACCTGTTGTGGGAAGAGGAAGGGAGGACGATTGTCAGCCACTTTGAGACCTTGGGCCAGTCCCGGTTCTCTCAGGACTCTCTCAGCCCCACCTGCCTCACAAGGAGCTTGTTGTGGGGAGAGGAAGGGAAGGCAATTGCCAGCTGCTTTAGGACACATGAGGCCTGCTGGGTGACCTTGGGGCAGTCACTATTCTCTCTGGACTCTCCCAGCCCCACCTGCCTCACAAAGTGCCTGTTATGGGGAGATGAAAGGAAGGTGATTGTCAGCTGCTTTCAGACACGAGGCCTGCTAGTCGACCTTGGGCCAGTCACGGTTCTCCCAGGACTCTCTCAGTCCCATCTGGCTCACAAGGGGCTTGTTGTGGGGAGAGGAAGGGAAGATGATTGTCAGATGCTTTGGGACACATGAGGCCTGCTGGGTGACCCTGGGCCAGTCCCAGTTCTCTCAGGATTCTCTCAGCCCCACCTGCCTCACAAGGCGCCTGTTGTGTGGAGACGAAGGGAAGGCAGTTTTAAGCTGTGGTGAGACACAAGAAGCCTGCTAAGTGATCTTGGGCCCGTCCCAGTTCTCTCAGGACTCTCTCAGCCCCACCTGCCTCCTGCCTGTTGTGAGGAAGGGAAGGCAATTGTAAGTCTTAAGTTAGAGAAAAGTGGGGTATAAAACCCGACTCTTCTTCTGTCTGTCTCCATGTTGTCTGTTGCTCCCCCACCTGGATTACCTCAGTCAGAAGTGCAGCAACGACTTCGACCCTAGCGAGGACAACAGAGGGGACTCCTCTAGTAGCAGCATCCAAGTGTCGAGGAAAATGACCCGTCACTACTTCCTGAGAGAAGCATCCTGTTTACTCAGTGAACAAAATCCCTGGCTTACATGTTGTCGGTAAGAGGCTTAAAAGACATCCGGCAATTAGCACGCTCGACGTTTTATAAATGAGAGCGGCTTCGAACCCCACGAGCACTCTGCTGCCAGATGAAGAACTGTCTTGATATACAACCTTTTGCTCTCCTGCCCCACCCCGGTGACATTTTTTAATATGAGCAGGCCGGTCGTACGCACGAGCGCATGTAAAATTTATGAGGCTGATGGAAAGAGCGCTGTAGCCACTGTGACTCTGAGTCATGTTCGCCGGGACGAAGGCATAATCGATCTGAACTATTCCAATACCATGCGAACGGGTTTGCCTCATTAAAAGGACTCTGTGCTACGTGGCAGCGCTGTGGTTGTCAGAACGAGGAAAGTGGTAGAAAGCATGAGAGGGAAGAGAAAGAAAGTAGGAACAAGTCGCGGAAAGAAACAAGGGAGGGGAGTTCAAAAGCGAACAAGACTGTGAGAAGAATCTTCCTGAGAGCAACTTTCGGTATTTGTTGGGGGAGGGACAGGAAGGGGTGGAAAACGCAGCATGGATATCAGGGCATGACTACATGATACGCCCAATACGTGTCAGGTCACAGGTGCATGACTGGTAAAAAGGTCAAGGTAAAGGTCTGCCTTGCTCGAAAGCCAGTCGAATCTGACTCTAGGGGGTGGTGCTCATCCCTGTTTCCAAGCCGAAGAGCCAGCGCTGTCCAAAGACTTCTCCGTGGTCATATGGTTGGCATGACTCAATGCGGAGGCACACGGAATGCTGTTACCTTCTCACTGACGCAGTACCTATTTATTTACTTGCAATCCCTTCCTTTCGACATACATTGGGGGAACACACCTTAGGCCCATTCTGCATCTAGCATTCACTCCGCTGGTTTTACCAAACCCACGTTGGAACAGAGATTCCCCTTTTACGTTGCATGCCATTTCCACTTTCCTTTGATGGTTGGATTTTATGGTAGCTTCCACACTGCATGCCGGTTTCACTTCCTCTGATCTCTCGGTTTTCTGGTAGTGTCTGCATAGATTTATGGCCATTTTATGGCTGTTCAGGGGTGTCTCTGCAGTCAGTACGGCGTTGGCCCGGGGTATTCGAATGTGGTTTTGAGCCGCATCTTTTTCTGTTCCAGTGTGGGTTTGGTAAAACAACGGAGTGAATGCTAGATGCAGAACGGGCCTTAGAAAGAGCTTGTTCAAGTGGCATTGCAAGGGAGTCCTGTGAAGGAGAAGGCGCTTTAGTTTCCCTCCCACCCAACTTTTTGCCAAATTTCTCTGGCTCTGCGTGTCCTTCCTAGGGCTCAGTCCTTCTCCTTTTGATGCCTGCTACCTTAGAAGCACAAAATGGCCTCCCGTGCAGTGTTCTCTCTAAGCTGAGTTAGTGTGAGCTAGCTCACAGGTTTTTTTAGCCTCCAGCTCACACATTTTTAGGAGCTGCGGTGGCTCAAGTGGTTAAGACGCTGAACTGCAGGCTGTGGAAGGTCAGTAGTTCAGCAGTTTGAGACCCGAGACTGCCGCATGACAGAGTGAGCTCCCGTCTCTAGTTCCAGCTCCTGCCAACATAGCAGTTTGAAAGCAAGAAATTGCAAGTAGATAAATAGGTACCACTTCAGTGGGAAGGTAACAGCGTTCCGTGCGCCTTGGTGTTTAGTCATGCCAGCCACATGACCACGGAAATGTCTTCGGACAGCGCTGGCTCTTCGGCTTTGAAATGGAGATGAGCACCGCAACCCTAGAGTCGGATTTGACTGGCTTTCGAGCAAGGGAACCTTTACCTTTTACACACATTTTTGCCTTAGCTCAGGAAGGAGGGCTCCAGAGCAAACCCAATTTACGCAGCAGCTGAATCGCTCGCTCACAACTTTAATGCCAGCAGCTCACAAAGTAGAATTTTTGCTTATGAGACTGCACAGCCTAGGGGGAACATTGTTCCAGTGTAGACTTATTTCTCCAGTATGTATATAAACTATGGCTAATGCTGGATGGTGAAAGCCAGGCTTGTTTTGCATGCGAGAGTGTGCTACAACACAATACATTCTGTTGGTTTAAAATCTGGAGATGATTTTATTCCAGAGGCTGTTTGGAGCTGGGCCCGTTTCATGAACATCTGACGTTCGGTGGCGTATTGGTTCAGCGCACGGGTGTTTTAATGTTGCTTTGCTGCTAACACTGTTGTGAGATTTCGGAACGGAAGGGGTTATGACTTCCTTCTGTTATCGCCATTCAGTTTTATAGCGCTGTCTATATCATAAGTCGGTGGCTTCTGTGCATAAGTTGTCAGCTGCCTTATGCACCATTTATTTACCATCTTAAATAAATCACGTCGGCTCTCTTAAAGTGCACGGAAGAGAGCACCATCACTACCGTAACAGCATAATATCGAAAGTTACTGATCTCCACGGCCATTACGAACCCATCTGAAATACTTCTGTGGAGAACAGCAGTCGTTGTCAAAAGTGCTGTAGCTTTAGATTAGGCTGTTTTGCAGCACAGGAGCAGAAATTTGGGGGCCATTCAAATTTCGGTGCAGCCCCCCCCCAATTCCATCTAGAAAGTGGCATCCGTGTAAAGCTCCGTGGTGGTCTCATGAAGAGAGTCCTTTGATGTGAACTCCCCGAATAGCCTCTCAGACTGAGAGTTTTATCAGTAAAAATGGGGATTATTTTAACTGACCCAAGATATGGAATTGTGATAATGAGTGAGGTACGGCTTAGGGGGGGAAAGGGTTGCTTTCTGAGATCGTAACGAGCTGGAATTAAACTGCAACTTTGGTGTCGTGGTTAAGTGCGCGGACTCTGATCTGGGAGAACCGGGTTTGATTCCCCACTCCTCCACTTGCACCTGGCTGATGTGATCTTGGGTCAGTCACAAGTTCTCTCAGAGCTGTTCTCTCAAGGGCAGTCCTCGAAAGAGCTCTCTCAGCCCCACCTACCTCACAGGGTGTCTGTTGTGGGGAGGGGAAGGGAAAGGAGTTTGTAAGCTGCTCTGAGACTCTGAGTGAAGGGCAGGGTATAAATCCAATCTCTTCTTCTTCAATAGGAGGTGAACCCAGATCGCTCCCTTCCCTCTTCCTCTTGTGCAGGGGCTGTGTCTCAGAGTTAGAGCACCTGCCTGGTGTGCAGAAGGTTCCCGGTTCAATCCACAGCATCTCCAATTGAAAGGACTGGGTAGCAGATGAAGGGAAAGACCTCAGCCTTGTGGGCAGAGTTTAACTATGCAAAGGAAGTGGAGCACTGACTGTTTAGAGAAAAATAAGTAGGCGTATTAAAGAAGAACACAAACTGTTAGAGAACACAGAAGAGAGACAACCTTAACTGTCTAGCCTAACTGCTGTGAGAGGAACAAGAAGAAGGAAGGAGCAGGAAGCCTCCAGGAGAGCCAATCAGGAGACAGCAAGGATATAATTTGAAAATCGTGGGCAGCCTCTAATCTAGCTATGCTAACTGCTAGTCCTTCAGCTGTCCCCCTGTAGGGTGGGCTTCTGATCTCCTCCATAAGGCTGCACTATGGACCTTGCGTATTCCAACAAACCTGAGACCCTGGAGAGCCACTGGCAGTCTGAGTGGACAATACAGACCTTGATGGTCTGATTCCGTATGAAGAAGAAGAAGAAGAAGAAGAAGAAGAAGAAGAAGAAGAAGAAGAAGAAGAAGAAGAAGAAGAAGAAGAAGAAGAGATTGGATTTATACCCCGCCCTTCACTACCCAAAGGTGTCTCAGAGCGGCTTACAAACTCCTTTCTCTTCCCCTCCCCATAGCAGACACCCTATGAGGTAGGTGGGGCTGAGAGAGCTCTTGACAGAAACTGCTCTTTTCCAAGAACAGCTCTTATCAGAACTACGGCTTGCCCAAGGTCATCCAGCCAGGTGCAAGTGGAGGAGTGGGGAATCAAACCCGGTTCTCCCAGATTAACGTCCGCGCACTTAACCACTACACCAAACTGGCATCATGGCTTCAGATTTCTGGGCCTGATGGAGCTCCAGGACATCATGGGCAGCAAATGCAGGCGCTGTCCCCGTGATGACTTTCAGGTTCATTCAGAGTGCTCCAATAATAGGGAAACGGAAGAGAAGCTGAAATCCACACATTCACATTTGAGTTCTTTCAAAACTCTTGGATGTATGCCATCCGGGCCTGGTGATTTGTCCATCAGCCGTAGGACCTCCTCTCTTGTCATCTCAGTCCAACCCTGGTCTTTCAACACCCCTCTCAAAATCAGCATTTCTGGAGTGGCGAACACCTCCCATCTTCGACACTGAAGACAGAGGGGGGGGAAAGCAGTCTATCACTAAAATCTGCCTCAGTTCCCAAGGACTGGAAGGTAGCCAGGGGTCTTTTTTCCCACCATAGGGAACAATGGAGGGAATAGGGGCAACCTGTTTAGGGGCCCTTAGAATTGGAGCCCCTGATCCAATGTTCTTGAAACTTGGTGGGTATCTTGGGGAGAGGATCCATCAGCTACCCTGTGAGTTTGGAGCCTCTCCCTCAAACCGTGTCCCCTCCAGCCCCCAGAATACACCCTATGTTTTCACCATTGACTTCAGTGGCCCATAGGATATAATGGAGTTGAAATTGACATTTGGCTGCCTGAAAGACTCCCCGGATGCCGGGTGGGGCCGGGGCTTGGCTCCTGAGCTCCCGGAGCTGTGCTCCGGTGCGCTCCCCCCCCAAAGACCCTGGTAGCTATTGTAACCCTCATCTTTAAAAATGGTTCCAGAGGAGTTCCGGGAAATTACAGGCTAGCCAAACTAATATCATTACAGGGTAAGTTGGTGGAATCCGTTATTAAAGATAAAATTAGTAAGCACGTTGATGAACAAAAGCTATTGAGGAAGATACAATGCCACAGAGTCTCTTATTTACTTCTTTGAAATATTCCTGAAATTGTTTGTTACCTTTGATTATAGATTAATTGTAGTAATTATAGTATGTATTTTAAAATCATTTAAGAAATAATATAATGGTAAGATTAAAATTCCAATATCTGATATTTAATATCTGAAGGCTGAAGATTTTTTTTTAATCTCAAGCTAACTAGCTAATATCGTCTTTTAAATGTTTGTCGACGTAGCTGCAATCATTTAAGTCTTACCAAGACTGAGAGAAAGAGAGATGTTTTATATTTGTATAAATATGTATCCCAAATATTATATGTCACTGATATTTTTGACTATCCTTGCTATTCGTAAACATTTAAAATATTCAAATCTTTTCCCCCCTAAATCTTTAGTACCCCAAACCTTTTCTTTCTTTTTTAATATCATTTTGTATTTCTTTTCAAAATAACATTCAATACACAGTACGTCTAAACAAAGAAACAGCAAATAGAATCAAACATAACCTGCCTACATACATAACAAAACAGTTCTAACTTAAGCCTTGTGTGAGGATTGCAAAATCTGAAGCTTGTTTGGGATAGTCTCTGATGTTGTCAATTTGCTACTAGGTAACTAAGGTGTTCCGTGCGCCTTGGTGTTTAGTCATGCCGGCCACATGACCATGGGAACGTCTTCGGACAGCGCTGGCTCTTCGGCTTTGAAATGGAGATGAGCATCGCAACCCTAGAGTCTGATTCGACTGGTTTTCGAGCAAGGGAACCTTTACCTTTACTAAATATTATGAATGCTTATCAGTGGTGGAATGATGTAATGGATTGGAGGTTGAAGAGCAGCCTCTTGTTTCTTTGACCTCAGCTTTGAAAAGGGAAGGTTTTACAGAATCAACCATTTATGGTAGAGAGGGTTTGAGAGGAGTACGTCCTGAGCTTGTAGATAGGATACAACCTTTTTCTTTTCTGTATCCCCATTTTTTTAAAAAATAAAATAAAATAAAAAGATGTTGAAGAAGAAGAGGAGAAGAAGTGATTGGATTTATACCCCGCCCTTCACTTGGGAATCTCAGAGTGGCTTACAAACTCCTTTCCCTTCCCCTCCCCACAACAGACACCCTGTGAGGTAAGCGGGGCTGAGTGAAAAGGTATAATGCCACAGAGTCCACCAACCAGAGCAGCAATTTTATCTCTTATTGTCTGGAAATCAATTGAAATACTGGGACATCTCTAAACCTTTCCTGGAGGTTGGCGATTCTGTTTTCCAAATCAGTGGACAACTAGTGCATATTTCTCCTGAACTTAACATACAATTGGCATAGTTGGAAATAACCAACTTGCATTTGACGTGTGCATGGAGAGCCTTCCTTCTTGCCCAAACAGCCAGTGGGGTGTAGAGGTGTCAGACTACGGGCTGGGAGACCTGGGTTCGAATCCTAGCTTCCTGGGGGACGGTCACATTCTACCTGCCTAGTCCACCTTTAGGACTGGTTGTGAGGGTAAAATGGAGGAGAAGAAAATGATGTACGCTCTGCTGACCTCCTTGCAAGAAGGTGTGGTGGACTGCCTCTTCCCCGGATGCAATGGCATTTCTATGCACTTGGGAGAACACATCCATATGCAGGGATGTGACAAGGGCCTTTTAAAAAATCAAGCTCAGAGCCTGGCCACTTTAAAATTCAGTGGAAGGTTTTGTGGTGATAAGCTCTGTTTGTCAGCCTGTGGGTTTTTATAGGAGGTTACCAAATGAGGATTATTAAATCCATAAAATTGTCTCTCCTTCTGCAT
The DNA here is from genome assembly GCA_029375565.1 of Gekko gecko. Classification (NCBI taxonomy): domain Eukaryota; kingdom Metazoa; phylum Chordata; class Lepidosauria; order Squamata; family Gekkonidae; genus Gekko; species Gekko gecko. The sequence continues at coordinate 12,700,598 of JAPDNY010000003.1, read as the reverse complement.
GATTCATTTCAGCGCCTCACAAAGCACTTGGACGGGCCTGTCAGTCTTTAAATTATTCACACAAACCAGCACCTTCGTCTCCAGCCACCTACTTCTGTTTTATTGTCTTCTAAAAAAGAAAGCGTTGTGATTTTGACTGGAATGATAAATGACCTCTAGACTTTCCCCTAGCAACTTGCACATCCTAACTGCCGGCATTAAGTAATTATTTGTGGAGCAGAAAAGCAGGGGAGTAAACACTGACCTTTCACTGCAATGTTTATGTGAAAACTCTTCCGTATTTGCATGGTTCCGAAAGGGATGCTGTAACTCAGCAGAGCGCATGGCGGCACACGCTGGTTTCGGTGGCTCTTTGGCCTTTGAGTTTCATGCGTCTCATTCTCCAGAAAGCTGTGATGTTCAAGAGCCACCAGTTACATCGCCAGGACGGCCCGAAGCAGGTTGCTTGCCACAGACGGCTGAAGCTACGAAAACTCACGGGACCATTCATTTCCATGTTCATGGCATGCTCGTCAATCAATAAAGTCCCGAGGTATTCGTACAGGGTTGAAGACAGTGCTTCATCTCTGTGTAACCCTGTGGTTTATCTTATTTACTAACAGACCTTCAGAGTATTCCTTTCCCTGTGTGACCAAATCAAAGTATTTCAATTATGTATTTTGAGTTTTAATCTCCCTTCTCCCTGAAGGCGTAGGCTGAGAAGCGTGGAAGGACATGTGATCAGAGCATGAATGTGGGCCAGAAATTTGGTTAAAGTAAAGGTTCCCTTGCTCGAAAGCCAGTCGAATCTGACTCTAGGGTTGCGGTGCTCATCTCCGTTTCAAAGCCGAAGAGCCAGCGCTGTCCGAAGACGTTTCCGTGGTCATGTGGCCGGCATGACTAAACACCAAGGCACACGGAACGCTGTTACCTTCCCACCGAAGTCGTACCTATTTATCTACTTGCAATTTCTTGCTTTCGAACTGCTAGGTTGGCAGGAGCTGGAACTAGAGACGGGAACTCACTCCATCTTGCGGCACCTGGGTCTTGAACTGCTGAACTACTGACCTTCCACAGCCTGCAGTTCAGCTTCTTAACCACTTGAGCCACCGCAGCTCCAGAGATTTGGTTAGAGGAGCAGAAAAAGCAACCGAGCAACTAGTCCTAGGCCAATATGTCCTATATGTAGGAAGGGTACTGGTTTTGGTGGTCTAGATCCTTCTATCGTTAGCAGAGTGCACCTGGCTTTAACACAGCAGTGCTTTGACCCGAATCTTTGCAAAACTACAAAGCTACACAGAGCCACAAACGACTTTATTCCAGAAATACATGCTTGATAGTGCAAGGTAGAGAGATAGGGCCAGTTCCTATACTATCTAGCTAGGAGATGTATGAGGATGTTGAGAGGTATACTGCTTGTCCATCTTGTGTGCACGGAGGAGAGAGAGGGAGAGACTGAAGGAGACAGAAGAAAGTTGCCTTTCCCTCAAGGGTGTTGATCTACACTTCAAAGGGATTCTCAGTGACAGTAAACAGGAAGGAGCTTA